>JAUELU010000030.1:6632370-6647666 GCA_032357145.1 Evasterias troschelii | reverse complement strand
CGCTCTCCTTAATTCACTTTCTTGATTTAAGGAGAGCAATCTACAGCTCTCCTCGGATTTATTAAAACGAAGGCCTGCTAGTGGTAGTAAACTGGATGATTACAGTCAATGGGTGTTAGAGTAGACTTGCTACTCAGTCTCCTGAATATACTCTCAACAATGACTATTCAGACAAGATGATCTGTGCGCTGGTTGAGATTCCAGATTGTCAGTATAATCTTTTTACAGTATGTCAGATGAGACTCTTGGTATCCTTTGCTATGTTCAATAACCTTTTATAAATATTTCAGGAGTCATGTGGGATGGAAGGCGGAGGTTCTTTTTGATGCTACATTGGGCTTTAGATTCACTCCAGCTTCAGTTTTGGTTGGGCCTATAGACTGAGCACATCTCGCTTATATTGACAGAGAGAAAACAACTAATTATTATATTTTTTTTTTTTCATGAAATCAAATATTTTTTCTATTTGTCTTGTGAACCAGACTGTAGTTCTGCTGGCAAATTCATATGGGTGTGGGTTCGAATCCCGGTCATGACTCTTGTGTCTTTGAGCAAGACTCATGACTAGACTATTGGCTAACTGCTTCTCTTCACCCAGGAGTAAATGTGTAGGCCTACCTGTGAAGGCAGAGATGGTTCTTGTCATTGATTTAGCTTGTGTGCTGCGTAACTAAAATCTATACCATGGACCCTTAACTGTCACAGAAACTTTCCTAGATATGATTATATAAATTTTCGGAAGATAATATTGTTATGATCAGTCAGACGACCCAAGAGAGCTGAGGTGGATTAAGGAATGAAATAAATGACAAGGGTAGTAATATTCAAGCACCATGCCATTTACCAAACATGTTCTTCTTCCTACTGTAATTGGATTTCCAATTTTATTTGTGGTTGCCCTCAGAAATTCAGTATGGTTTATGATGAATACCGTGATAAAACAAGTTTATAAAAACTGTAGGCCCTACATGTTCCATATGGATTAATTTGCCCTTGTACTTAAAAAATTGTCTTAGTTTTTCTTCAAGGTTCAAATATTGTGCCTGATTACCACAAACAAATGTAAACAAATGTTGGGTTGAACAAAGAAAAGTTGACTAGAGCGGGTGTCAAATTTGTCTTTGTTCAACCCAAAATTATTCAAAACATAACCAGTCAGTTTCCCTTGTGGTTTATTACTTGATATAAAAAATGTTTATTTTAATTTATTATTTTGCCTTTGAGAAAGACTCTGCTTGGGTTGAATGATCAAGCCTTTAACTATATTTTGCATTTATACCATATTTATGTTTGGTTGGTAAGCAGTTTGCAACAGCAAGTTCCAATTTCTCGATAGATAGGTTGCATCTTTTACGGGCAATTTGGAACACACAGTCATGAGTTACCCATGAGAACGGCGTGTAGGACGCGCACATTTCACCAAACTCATTGCATGATTGGTCAGGGAATGACGCAGTTGCGTTAATAATTTGAGCGCTTGACGCGCCTGCAAGCCAAAATGCGATTTGCCCGTAAAGATGGCGTCTACTGACTGGGAACTATCTATAGGAAGTCTGTAAAACCATGATCTGCAATTTGCTTCTACAAGAGGCATATCCGACACAGTGTAACAGTGCAGTACCAAACACTGTGGTTACACTTTCATTTATTTATCTACCAGCTCGTTTGACATGTGGGGCTGACATCATGTTTTATTAGGCACCCAGTAGGTCAGATACTGTAAGCAGCGACCATATGTTTTGACAGAAATATCACTGGAGGAAAACAAAATGTAAACCTTCCTGCCTCTCCCCTCATAAAACGCTCTGTTGCAATTGGGGCTGGTTTTTTAATTAGTTGTAGTTCGAGGAAGTGCATCTGATGATGTGGAGTTTGCAGGGTGACGGAAGACGTGCAACACCCTAAACTGTTTGTTGTCACTTTCTTCTGCTTTTGTTTGCCATGGGTTTGTAAGTGGGCCGTTTGAAAAAGAAAAAAAACATGCAAGTCTCGCGCAGATTTGAACTTAATCAATTTAAACACGAATAACCCCAGCTATGCACCCTCAATAAAACTTATAAAAATAACATTCAACTCAGATTTTCTGTATTAAAATACACTCATGATGAATTGGAAACTATTGGGTTTAGAAAAACAGAATTTTAATTTTGTTTTAAACAAAGTTACTGAGGTGTCACTTGCTTAAGGTAAAATTTGGTTTGATTTGGTTTCACAGGTTTGTTATTTATATACTTGTATGTTTTGGGTCCCATCAAGTGTGGATACTGGTCTTTGACAATTACCAATGTGACACATGTACGTTTTGAACAGATCTGTGAAGTTGGGCCAAGGTCTTTCAACACAATATTTAGCTTGAATTTTATCCTCTACATCTTTTTGTCATGTTGAATATTGACATCTCTTTCCATGTACAGGAGCTGTGATTGTAACGATGCAGGTAGCGCCAACAACAACCCTGTCTGTGACACTAACTCCGGTCGTTGTGAGTGTAAGGTCAATGTAGAAGGTCGCAGGTGTGACAGGTAAGAGGGAAGCCTACACCCCCACCCCCAACCCTCCCATGGTATGACTTGCCATCCACTGTTCAAGAAGTGTTTGTTTGTACAGACCTTAACCTCATTATTGCATAGCTGGTGATGAGAGTTTTTTTTATTATTCAACGTTCTTTCCTATTTTTCATATCATTGTGATCTGTAAACTCAGAATACTTTTTTGTATGCAACTATATTGCGTTACATAACTGCTTGGCATTTCATATTTTTCCACTCCAATTCGAAGGGATTGCATAATTGCCTCCTTGTTTTATTTTACCATCATTGCTACTGCTTCCGTAAGCGCCATTTCTTTTCTTAGGGTAAGCAGAGCCATGAATTTGGACACATTGCTGGCACATTTACCATAAAAGTATTCGTAGACAAGTTATTATGATTATATCAGAGGTTGTTTACAAACTCAGTCATTATTGATTGTTTTTCTCATCCGTTGTACACAGCTGTAAGACAGGCTACTTCAATCTTCAAGATGATGACCCCTTTGGTTGTATGTCTTGCTTCTGCCATGGCCATTCACCAGACTGTACATCAGCCCCTGGGTACGAGTACGCCAACTTGCAGAGTAAATTTAACACTGGTAAGTACCTCATGGTAAACCAAAACAGTAAAAAGAAAAATTATACCTTAAATTTCCTTGAAATGTTAACCCGAAACACTATCCAGGGAGAATGATAGACATCCCCTTGTAGGTGGAATGAATGTTTGTTTGTTTGTTTGTTTGTTTGTTTGTTTGTTTAGATGATCTTCCCGTCAATGTGCCTTATCTTGATTGATCCCTACAAATTGTAATACAATAATTTCAATCTGTACAATTTGTTATATATTTCGCTTTGTATGCCGTACACTACAAGGAATATCTTGCCACAAGGTAGCTTTGTGACTGAAGACTTGGTATTCATCCCTTGCCGGTAGAGCCTCCAATTGGGAACAGCAGTGAATAGGAGCATTATATACAATATGTAACTCTGTACTGTCACGGTAATGTAATAACACTTTCATCCAAACAGATGCATAAATACAATAAAATTGAAACATGAAGTCAAAGCTCTACAAGCACATGAGGGATCCGTGCAGGCAGCGATTAGTGTTCTATTAAAAGTGTGTTGATATCTGCTCCTTCTACAAGTTGGTTTATAGTTCTGATTCTAAATTGAGACTTGAATCCAATTCTCAATTTGGATTGGAATCGTTAGAAACGGTTTAATGGTTAAACGGTTAAACCAAAGTCACAAGTTTAACCGTTTAACCCTTAAAGAAAATAAACATAGATGCACAACTCTAATGGAGCACTGTACACCCAAGGCTTTCTGACTCGATTGCATCTGATGTTGGACTTAAACCATAGAAGGAGGTAGGAGTTAAGAAGGTGGCTCATTTTTGTTTTCTCTCTCCAGGTCCAGAGGACTGGAAATCTCTAGGACGATACAACGAGGAAGGAATCTTGGTGTTCAACGGCATCCGTAGAGATATTGGTGTTGCGTCTACCAACGATCGCCCCTACTACTTCATTGCACCAGGTCAGGAATCTCTTCGTCTGTGGTGAACTGTAGACCCCTTGCATTTGATGTCACAAGCTTAAACAGCGCCCTCACTGAGGTCAAAGGAAGACCTATCGTTGGTTAAGAGTTGTCGGAGGCGCGTACGTGCTTGTACATTTCCATTGTTTGATTTCAACGTTGGCGGTCTATGCAGGGGGTCTATCAATTGTTTCAAATCATACAAAATCAAGTAACTGGGCTCATTTTCATAGAGCTGCTTAAGCAGGAAATAGTGCTTAATATTTGTCTGCTAAGCAGAAGTGAGCAGGATACCTGTAACAAATGTTACATGTGACATTGTATTTTGGCTGGTAACCATTCTGGTAAGCATAATTTTAATGTGCTGAGCTAACTCTCTTGCTTTACACAGCTCTCCAAAATTGAACCTTTATTGATAATTGGTTATGAAGGATTCAGATTGCTGGTTAAAAAAAAAACCCGGAAACAAAACTTAGCCAGTGTTAACGGAGAATGCTGCTGATGGATTTTGATGTACTCAGGATAAATATCTTTTAATATTGGCTTTTGTAGATAAGTACCTTGGTGACAGGAGGTTGAGCTATGGCCAGGAGATGACGTTCCAGTTGCGTCACGTCGGAGGTGAGCCCAGCCTGACGGTAGAAGACGTCATCTTGATGGGTAGTGGATTGACCATCTCGGCCCCCATCATCGCTCAGAATAACCCCACTCCTGGAGTCATCCCACAGAAGTTCACCTTCAGGTTGGTGGTTGATTAAAATTAAGAGCAGTGGAATGGATGGTATGTTAATTAGGGAATAACAGTGTGGGTAGCCGGTCTTCACTGCGTGGTAATGACCGGGTTGGTGGCTGGCCGCTGTTAATGGACCGAGCTGAAGGCGAGGTCCATTAACAGCGGTCAACCACCAACCAAGGTGGAAATGGTAGACGCCCATTGCTGGGAGGTTCGTAGGAAAATTAAATTTGAAAGTCTGTTTCAAACCATAAAGTAAATCAATTCAAAGAGTTTTGTTTTGTGGAAATTTTTTTTTTTTTTTTTTCATTTTTAGGTTGAGAGAAGAGGAAGCTCTTGGGTGGGTGCAGCGGCCAACAGCGTTTGATTTCCAACGTTTACTGTCCAACCTCACTGCTATAATGATCAGAGCTACATATGGTGACAACTGTAAGTTAAATCTTGTCTTATTTTTTATATTTTTTATAAAGTTTGCTTAGATGAACCTCTAGTATTCCAAAGCTTTTAAAAACTCATTCAGAGGATTTGAAACAGGTTTTACGGAGGTGGGGGAATCCTACATAAACTCATGCTGGTTGATTTTGAAGGATTGAGGTAGTTGGGATCCTGCATAAACTCATACTGGTTGATTTTGGAGGAATTGAGGCTGTAGGGATCCTGCATAAACTCATATTTTCACCACCTCCTTTTCCATATCAGCACAAGGCATCCTGGATGACTTTGAGCTCCCTACAGTGCGTAGAGCAGTCGGACCGGGAGCAGAGCGTGTAGATTTTGTTGAGCTCTGCCGTTGCCCAACCGGCTACATCGGTCAGTTCTGCGAGTCCTGCGATGGCAAGTTCCGCCGTGATCCTCCTGGTGGTGGACCCTATGCTCAGTGTATCCCATGCGAGTGCAACGGCCACGCTGACTACTGTGAAGAAAGTTCTGGTGAGTGATTGTGTACTTATTTCATTACACATTCAACTGGACAATTAGCGCCAATAACAGGATGAATCAGAAACGAGAACAAAATGTTCAGTTTTAGAGAACTCATGCAGTGGGGCCGATTTCACAAAGCACTAAGATTCATCTTTAGATGAGTTGTCATTATAACCATAGTGATTTGTAATGTGACACATCAAACTTTGCTTAGCAATTAAGGGTGATTTGCAGTTAGGATCAATCTTAGCTCTTTGTGAAATCGAGTTCAGGTAGGGACCGAAAACCTAATCCACATACAAGATCCGGTCTGTGGTGGGATTCGAAATGGGGTCCTCAGAGGTGGAAGAAACAACTGAGCCAATCTGATCCCCAAGTAGTTTCTTGAACAAGGGTTTGAGAAGGGTGTCTGAGGGGGTGTCTGTGTGTCTTTTGGATACCCTGTTTTAGATTTGAACACCCTGTTTTATCTGTCATTTACATGTATATAAATAGTAAGTGAACAATTTGAACGCCTATTTTTTTATTTTTTGCAAATTTGGACACCCTTTTACCAAATCCTGGTGGTTGGAAATTTCAGCAATTCATATAAACATGAGTTGTGTACATTTTTGTAAGCTTTCAACTTGTTTCATCCAAAATTGTACCGCTATTTTCAATTGTACAGGCATCTGTATTTGCCGCGATAACACCATTGGTGACCAGTGTGAGCGCTGCGCACCTGGTTTTTACGGCGATGCATCCAGTGGGACTCAAGATGACTGCAGGCCATGTCCGTGCCCAGGAGGCAGCGAGTGTATGGAGATGGACAATGGAGAGGTCATGTGTACCAACTGCCCCATGGGATATGTTGGTAAGTCACCCTAAATCTTTCCTGACTCCACACTTCCCTCTGTAATCATTGCCTTCAATCTCTTAGAGTGTCCTTGCCAAGTGGTCTCAAGTTCTGATGGCTGAGTCATGGGAGTTTAGGTTCGGATCCCGGTCTTGACACTTGTGTCCTTAAGCAAGACACTTTACCATTATTGCTTTGTCCTTTGGATGTACGTAAAGCTGACTACGTCCCATGTGTTGTGTAATGCACGTAAAAAAACCCAGTTACACTTATCGCTGATAGAAGGGGTTACCCAGGTGTTTCTGGCTGTGTGACTGCTGATGTGTTGCAGTACCTTGTAATCCCTTATAATTGCCACATTACATTAATTGATCTCTTATTTCCAAAAATTCAACAACCTGTCTGAAAATGTTTCTTGATTGGTAGATACGTGCACTATATAAGACTATATATTATTATAATTGCGTTTGAATCTTTCAGGTAACCGTTGTGAGGTGTGTGCTGATGGTTTCTATGGTGATCCACAGGGGCGGTACGGTCCACCCACCGCTTGTACACCTTGCCAATGTAGCGGTAACATTGACTTAAATGCCGTCGGAAACTGTGACAGGTAAAAACTGCTCTCAATTGATCGTCTTATAAATTGGTTTCTGAACCATCATGAAGTATAAATCTTTATTGTCATCAGAACAAAGCCATCTTGCTTTAATCGCATCTAAATCAATGTAATGACACCGAGGCTGGAAGGCCAAAATAGTCGGGGCCCCCTTTTTGGTATGACGAGAATCAGTGTTCATGATGGCAGGTTGCACGCTGGGAGCATGACAAAGAAGCACGGTAAAAGCTCTATCATTTGAAACCTGTATTTAGCAAAACTGGGTGATTTTGAGTAAGGTACCAGTCTCAGCGATGTTAACTGTATGGTATTTTGGCTGGTAATCCATATTATTATTAATACTATTATTGGGCCTGTTCTGCGACGCAACTTGTCATATCTGAAGCATACTGAATTCAGCCGTTGCAAATTTTGTATGTAAATAAATCCATCAAATCCATCTACTTGCAGACGAACTGGAGAGTGTCTGAAGTGCATCTACAACACAGGCGGCACCTACTGTGAAAACTGCCTTCCAGGCTTCTTTGGAGATGCCTTGGGTCTACCTAAGGGACAATGCAGACGTAAGTTTGAAGAAAAACATTTGATTTTTGTTTGCATCTCCTTAAGTTGATCCCCTGGCTACTGTAAACTTGGGTATGATCCCTGGCTACACGGCAGCTAATGGTTTTGTGGCTGGCTTCTGACTGGTACCCATGAACAAAGATATTGACACTATAGGGAGACTGACAACATAGGGCTAGATAGCTCAGTGGGTAGAGTGCCGATACGTTAAACTGGAGGTCGTCTTGCTCTGGTAAATTGGTCATTGTTCAACCCCCAAATTATTTAAAATTTACTCAGTCAGTTTCCCTAGTGGTTTATAACTTGATAAAATTAAAAATAGGAAGTGAGTTTTTCTCTTTCTTAACCAAGTTTTATCTGAAGCAAGTGACTCCTCAACGACCTTGTGAAATTTTGTTTATAATTTTGTTTTTCTAAACTAAATAATTTCCAGTTCATCATAAATGTCATGTGATACAGAATTTCTGAGTTTTATTGAGGGTGCATAGTTTGGGTTATTCTTCGTTTTTGAGAAACTCAAATTAATTGGAAGTTGACAAACTAGTTCCCTCGGCTTTGCCCGTGTCAACTTCCAATACCTAGGGGAGCTAATATTGACTGTCCCACCTCAAACCATATATATATGTATATATGATTTTGGGTTGAACAAGGAAAAATTGACTAGAGTGGGATTTGAACCAACGACCTCCGGATTGATGTGCCGGCGCTCTACCAACTGAGCTATCTAGGCATATGTTGGCGGTCTCCCTATTTTGTCAATATCCTTGTTCGGTGGGTGCCAGTCAGAAGCCATATATATGTATATATATATGTATATATTCTCTTCATGCCAACTTGAATCCTCGATTCTGATTGGTCGACCGATAGCAACAAGAGGTGTGCTATTAACCTATATCATATAAATTTACCTTGTTCGACCCAAAATTGTTTCAAATTTACCCGGTCAGTTTCCCTTGTGGTTTTCAACTTGATAATTCTATGTATTGTACCCTGCATATTTTAAGCTTTGTGCAAAATGTACAGCTGTTCCTACACTGTGTATGTGCGTAAAGTTTGCTTGATGGTACAATCGTTACCACCACGTGATTGTGGAGTACGGAAAAATATAGTGCGCCTGCATCCCATATCCAACTCGACCTTCAGCCTTGGTGGATGTGGGATGCAGAAGCACATCACGGGAAAGCTCCATTAAAAAAAGAGGCTTAGAAGAAAACATCCTTTTTGTCTGACAGCTCACACCTGTTATCTCCATGTAATTCCTTTTCCAAACAGTGGATTTAATTGGATCATGCAAAAACCATTAGGGCTGCTAACTACTCCAGGCAGATTAACAACTCATCCATTTAGATTAATAACCCAAGTAATTCAATATTAACTCGCCCACTCTGTGAAAAGGATGTATACTTTTTAAGTTTTTATGGCCAAACTCGGAAATTCTTAAAATTGAGCTTTCCCGTAATGGCTATATTTTTCTTGAGTTCCACTTTTGTGTGTGATAACTAACAATATTGCACTTCTGTTTGAATACTGTACGGATACTAAACATTCTTTCTCTACACAGGCTGTGATTGCAATCCAACTGGATCCTTCGGCATCGAATGCAACCAATTCAACGGGCAGTGCGAGTGTCTCCCGTTTGTCGACGGGCGTCAGTGCGACCAGTGTGAACTTGGCTACTGGGACATCAACAGCGGCCGGGGTTGTCAGCCGTGCAACTGCGACTTCACCGGCTCCACTGGTGTCCAGTGCGAGGTGGATTCTGGACAGTGTCCGTGCTTAAATGGCGTCGGCGGTCCGTACTGTAACGAATGCGAGTTTGACCATTTCGGATTCTCTTCATCAGGATGCCAGTGTGAGTAACAAAAAACAAAAGTCTTCAGTTGTTTCTATTATCAAAAATTTGATTTCCAATTCCTTTATTTAAATACATACGTAGGATTTGAAACTTTGCATGGTGGAAGTATAACCAAGAGAGGTTTGCGTTAACACCATGTGAAAATCTCTTTTGAGTAGTGTTGGTTCTGCAAAGAAGGGTTGGTTCTGAAAAGAACCGGTTGTTGACAACTCAATGTTTCGATCAGTATGCTCTGATTGTCTTCAGGAGAAAACATACAATTACAATAGCTTTTCAGACTTTTTGAGGACATTCATGTACGTTCTCATTTCAATTACTGCAATTTAATTTAAGCATCAGTAGTTTTGAACAGTTTTCCAGATGGAAATGTTTCTTTGAAAGATTTTTCCTGTTATGAACTATAATAAAGTGAGCTTTGACATTCAAAGGCAAAGTATACCTTTGATTTGTTGGAACCGTTTGATTGGTTTTTTTATCCTTTATTAATGTAGATCTACATAGGATCTATATACAATATGACTAACCTGTGAGGTATTGCCGAAAATCAGGACTGATTATGTCCACACGGGAAGAATAATCATTAATTAGACTACACAATCTGAGAAACGTTTCATGCAGAAATTGTTCCAGATTGACAATCTTTTGAATCCCTCACTCTAGAACCACGTTCCTTAGGAGAGAATTGTTTCTCAAAGTGTTTTACATAATCAACAGCTGTAGTGCTTAATAATTTTGGTGGTCATTCATTTTTGACCGAGCGGTCTAGTTCACGGGACCCAAGCTCTGGCGTTTTTAGCAGCAGAGTGTGGGTTCGAATCCCAGTCATGACACTGTGCCCCAAGAGGATGGCACTTAACCACAATTGCTTCGTACAAAGTTTGGAAGGCAATGCATTCTGTTCTACCAGCCAGGCTCCTAGTGGATGATACCCATGCCTACATCCTTACAGACTGTGAAGGTGGTAACCCTGTTTCAGCCCCAGGAGTAGGTGGCAATGTGCTCCTGGTGACAGTTTATTTAGGTGGATAGCTCAATTCAGTGTAGCCCTCACCTTGGAGTGGCCGATCTCTCATATAAAATTAAATTAAAAGATTACCCTCCCTTTTAACTAATTCAAGTTGTCTTTCCCCATTGATTATCACCATTCCTGTACTTTGTCTTCATCCTTCCAGCTTGTCAATGTGATCGTCAGGGATCAGCCCAACTGAACTGCACTAATTACGGTGTGTGTATCTGTAAGGAAGGTGTAATCGGAGATAAGTGTAACCAGTGTAGAGAGAACCATTACAACATTGCACTGGGCTGCATTGGTAAGTCATATCATCCAGGGCCCAATTGCATAGAGCTGCTTAAGCACAAAGAGTAGCTAAGCAAAGAGAGTTGCTTGTTAAACACGATAATCAGCTAAGCACAAAACAATGGTGCTTGCCAGAAAAATGGTTACCAGTTGAGCTACCATGTCCTGTTTGCCGTTTGCAACTGGTTTCCTGCTGAATGTTTTGATGGGAACTTATTTATTGACAATCATGTGATATTTCAGGAGTTTTCTTGATTTCCTTATTTTTTCATAGATCTCCTTTGCCTTCAAATTTTCTTAGAATATTAACTCTAGATCTCTGTTTGAGTTGTTGAACAGCAAAAACCTCCAACCTCTATGTTAAAGGGTGCTTCTATTTGGAGTAGTGTCTTCAATGATGTTACTTGTCCCTAGATCTCCCTGTCCCTCATGCACGTAGATATTTCATAGGTTGTCTCAAACCCAGTGTCCCTTCTTAGTACGTCTCCATAAGTCAGATGACCTCGACCTCTTTGGGCTTGACCTTGCTTGGGCTCCCAGAGGACAAGCTTGCTGGCTGAAAGTTCAGGGTGACGATAGAAGGGTTACTTCCTGTGACCTAAGAGGGCTTTCTTCTCTAGATCAAGAGCCTTCTCCATCACTACCCCATTTGTTGAGATTGTTTGTTTGGTTTACAATCACAACCTTGCGTTGCAAAGGATATATTCTGAGGCGCTGGAATAAAATAAATTGAAGAGAATCTTACATTACAAGATACTACAATAATCAAAGAATGCAATTAAGAGCCCATTAAAGAGAAATTCGCACACTAAAAAAATTGCAAGTGGATAAACACAATATGTGGAGTCAGTCGTACGCAGTGCTGAACAAATGTGTTTTAACTTTTGAAAATGTCCAGAAATTCTGTAGCTCGGATATTTAATGGTAAAGAATTCCGGAGTTTGGGAGCTGAGACTGAAAAGGTTTGATTGCTTAGGATGAGGTTGGTTTAAGGACAGTTAGAAGAAGTTTAATTGTAGATGGAGTATACTTGGAGTATAAGGCGAGAGAAGTTCCTTAAGATAGGGTGGTGCCTTGTCCACTCTAATAATCAATTTCACTCAATTGCTTATTGTCTTCTTCCTCTTCAGCCTGCCCTGCCTGCTACAACTTAGTCCAAGATCGTGTCAACGCTCACCGGGAGAAACTGGCGGAGCTTGAGGACCTGATCAACAACGTTGTCATCAGCAAACCTGTGGTGAATGACCAGGAGTTTGAGAAGAAACTAGCTGAGCTGGAAGAGGAGCTCGATGAGACGATAACTGCAGCAGAGAGTGCCGCAGGTATGACACCATTCTATAAATTAAAACCAACCCCTAACTATTTTTGTTTGTTTGCACAATTTTGTTTTTGTCTTATCACCAAACAGTTTGTGTGTACATTAGGGAGCACAAATCAATCCACCAAGGAGCTGCTAAGAACCAAATGGTTCTTAACTGTTTAGGCTTTCACCAAGTATACAATGATACCTCACCATGCAATGCCTCAAATCCCAAATACTGTGTATCTTATAAGAACATAGCGCCTTATAGCTTGCTTAAACTATCCCTGACCTACACACAAACCTTAGTCTTCTTCTTGCGTTCGAAACCAAGAAACCCATAGGGAATAGTTGGATCTCTTGTTGCTTGCTGAGGAGCCACTGTCGAGTCGTTGCATCTGCCTCAACTTCAATCAAGCCATGGAGACCGTTTGGTGGGCGATAGAGGGGGCGATAGAGGGGGCGATCAGAGATAATGTGGGCAGCCATCTGATGCTCCACTGCACAGAGAGAAGCTGGGCTTTTTGCATAAGTCCCACCTCCACTTGCCAACATTGAAGCGCCCAACTCCAGTGCGTAGTGCGTACGCGCTAACAGTGTTTGTGTGTTCTACAGGAAACCCCAGTAGTTAAACAGATATGGTTTAATAATGATTTCACATCTCCACAGCTCAAGACTCTGGGTTAGCCAGGCAGTATGGGGACCTCACTGACAGCTTGAACGCTCTCAAAGAACAGCTGAAATTCATCCTTGCGAACATCAACACTGCCGAAGGAGACTCTGCTGATAGTAGTGAAGGTAATTTAAAGGAAACATTGCTTAAATTCTTGTTTCATTTTGTCATTGTCCAAAATAAGTAACATTTTAAACTTTGCATGGTGGGAAAACAATCTAGTGGTCTTTGTGGAGATTCCTTGTACATAAGACTCTCTGTCTGTGTTGTTTTGGTTCTGAGAAGAACTGGGACCTATTTCATGGCTCTTTTTACCACCGTATTCTGCGCTTGCGATCACAATTCTCCGCTTACCGAGCAAGCGCCGAATTTCTTCACTAGCTGTGTAAGCGAAGAATACCTAGTAATGTGGACTACGCAAACGCACAAGCAAAATTTTCCTGCTAACCTGTGAAATATGCTTGATGTAAGCACAGAATTCCCTACTTCCGTAAGCGCCTATTCTTTGCTTACGGTAAGCAGAGCCATGAAATTGGGCCCTGGTGGTTTAAAGGTAGGGGTCATAGATTGGTAGATACTCCAAAAACTAATGACCAGGAAAACTCACTTGGTGACAAGCACTGCAGCTGTTGATCGTTTACAACTATTTTGAGAAAGAATTCATTTCGAAGTAATATGGTTTGGATAATTTTTAACCCCCAAAATATTTGAATCTGAGAAACAATTCAAGCATGAATCGTTTCTTAGATTTCTGAGGGTTGGTGGCCGTTCGTGTATGCTGCAGCCAGAGATGCAGTTGGTACCCATTGTGACCTTCCTAAACATGGATGGATTTGACCTCTTTGTGAATATACCCTGACAGTTTTTGCTGTCTTCACAGCAAGTTGACACTGTATTCAGCTGAAAATTTCAAACGTGACTTTTATTGTATCTTTCTGTGAAAGTTTGCCTGTAAACAAAAATGTTAACAAAAACCCATCAGTGGACCTACCTTTAACAATCAACATTTCGATCAGTATGCTCTGATTGTCTTTAGCAGAAAATAGTCCAAAATGACAAAGAGGATCCAGTAATTCTCTCTAATCAGTGCCCAACTGTTGGTTGAAATGACATGAGGACCAGAGTTAAACATTTCTAGCAAGTGGTCTGGCTGGCCTATTCATTGCCTCATAAGACATATTACTGCCTGTACAGGTTGTTCACATTGGCTCAAATTCACATCTCATACCTGCATAGAAAGAAAACTCTAAACTATGAAACAGTGAGAAGGGACATTACTGAAATTTCAAGGTGGGGAGAGGAAAGCATGGTGTCATAGTCTATTGATATGAGTCAACATTGTTCCATAAGTTTGGGTTGAACAAAGACAAATTGACTAGAGCGGGACTTGAACCAACTGAGCTATCAATAGCTCTATGTTAGGGATCTCCTTGTTTTGTCAATATCTTTAGTCGGGGATGCCAGTCAGAAGCCACTTAACCTACTGCCAGGGCTAGCACCCAAGTTTAAAATACAACCTGGGAAGCGGCAGCCAAGGAATCACCTTAAGGGGATGCCACTTTTTATTTTAAGTATCAGGCTCTGGTGTTTCAGATTGTTGGTTCGAGTCCTGGTCGTGACACTTGTGTCCTTAAGCAAGACACTTAACCATTAACCGTGCTGGGTCCTTCAGATGGGACATAAAGCCGTGGGTCCTGTGTGTTGTGTTATGCACGTAAAAGAACCCAGTGCACTTATCGTCAAGAGAAGGGGTTCGCCCTGGTGTTCCTGGTTTGATTGACTGCATATTGCGCCACAGCACCTTGTAAACCATTACATGGTGCTACAAAGGAATAGGTCTCATACCTAAAAATGTAGCTTCAAATATCTCGCAGGGGTGTGATAAAGCGCTATAACAACCCAGTATTATTATTAGTAGTAGTAATAAACCGCAATGTAAACTGACTAATCTTTCGTCTACTACTTCTCGTCTACAGAGGTTGCTGGAGCATACGTCGTCATCGACAACATCAAGCTGCTTCTGGAAGATGCCCAACGCAAGCTAGATGAGGGATGGATGTTCCTTAACAATCTGAATGCCACAGCCAGAAACATGTCTGAACAAGCCCTTGAGATGCAACGTCTAGCTCAAGAAGCCAGAGAGCTTTCTTCTGGGTAAGTCAACCTTCAGTCTGTCATAAAGCATGTAAGCACAAAAACTTGCTCAGCACAGAAAAGTATTGCTTAGCAGAAAAAGGTTACCAGCCAAAATTACATACAGTATGCATTGTTGTGACTGGTGCCCCCCTCAAATTTTGCTTAAACAGAGAAATTTGTCAAGCAGTATTTTCTGCTTGACAGGTTTATGAAATTGGGCCCAGGGGTCGATTTCACAAAACTCTTCCTAACTTAGGACTAGTCCTAGGCAATGCTAAGAGATAGGAGCAGTCCTAA
>JAUELU010000030.1:6612732-6623239 GCA_032357145.1 Evasterias troschelii | reverse complement strand
GATCTGGAACTCATTTATGGGTTCTTAGGATCTGGAACTCATTTATGGGTTCTTAGGATCTGGAACTCATTTATGGGCTCTTAGGATCTGGAACTCATTTATGGGCTCTTAGGATCTGGAACTCATTTATGGGTTCTTAGGATCTGGAACTCATTTATGGGCTCTTAGGATCTGGAACTCATTTATGGGCTCTTGGGACCGATTACATCCAATTTCAAGCAAAACATAGCATTGAATGTGCGTGATTTGGGTTCATTGATTGAAACTGTTTGGTCCACTGGTTAGACTGCAGGAATTGCAATCAAAATGTTGTGGGTTCAAATCCTACCAGGCCAACTGCTGATTTCACAATGAGTAAAATAAGTTATGTTGTCTTGTTACTAAAACACAGTTTCTTGATTTGTGCAATTCATAATCATAGACGTTAAACCAATGTTTGTATGAAAGAGATTTGCTGTTGCCAGCTTGGCATTTATATCTCCTTGTAGGAGTTTGCCGAGTTCCCTCTACGGGAAGATTTTACAAACAAACAAACAAACAAACAAACAAACAAACAAACAAACAAACAAACAAACAAACAAACAAACAAACAAACAAACACAAACAAACAAACAAACAAACAAACAAACAAACAAGAAGAACTGCAACATTTTGAAAGTTTAGAACTTCTTCATATAATGTCTTTTTCAAATCCACTTCCAGGTGCCCTGAATGATCTGGACCCCAATCGCCTAAGAGCTATCGAAGAGGACTTTGGCAACGTGAAGCGCACCTTCGAGAATGACCTCAACATCGACCAGGTCATGCAGCGCCTCGTTGACGCTGAGGAACAGCAACGAGGCTGGATCGACACATACCAGTTCTCTCTGGATGAACTGCGAAAGCAAGTGGCCAACATCCAGGACATCAGCGACTCCCTCCCAGACTTCTGTCCGAACTTTGACCGTTTGGAGAACAACGGTAGGCGTTAACACTTGGCCTACTTCCTCTTCACTTTTCAAAATTTAAAATCCCTATTTAATAAAATGAAAACTTCAGTGTGTTTAGTCATATATTAACATTTTGGGTGGATCCATTATTGTGTGGGGGATTTTTATAAAGGCATGTGTTCTTTTTGTATTGTTGGATGAAGGAAACACATAAATGAGTACTTGATTTCATAAAAAAAGATGTTCCTAACCAATGCTGCCATTAAACTCCAAGAATTTTGTTGTTGTCTACCAAACCTGAACTCACAACTCTATTCAATGTTGTGAACAGAACTTGCTCAGCGAAACCCATACAGGGAACCAGTCTCAAACAATTAACATTACATGTTGCTTTGGCTGGTAACATGTTTCTACTAAGGCAGGAAATCCATGTTTTGCGTAGTGCGTTTTGCGCAATGCACAATCCTTCAAAATGAAAATACACGCCAAGCAATGTATATGGAATTATGTGCATTGCTTGGGGTGTGTTTTCATTGTTGGGCATGTGCACAAGGCATGGATTTCCAGCCTAAGTGGTTGTTTGTGCATATCAAATTTAAACAGCTCTATAAATTTGTTCTCAGAGCATGGGAACTTGGATGTTCCAGAACTGATCTCTGAAATAAAGAACTCACAATTGGTGTGACAAAAACAAACAACCCCGAAACACAAGTTATAGGAAATATGTTTAAAGAAACATGGAAAATGAATGCTGCCTTTTTAATCCCTATTTGTACTTGTGGTGCTAATCTGAAAAAAACATAATAATAAGTCTAGTGGGATAAGTCTAATTTATATCTCAGAAGGTGCTATCAGTTTTTGTATATTCTCAGAAACATTGAATTTCCCAGATATTATGGTATATACATTTAGCTTACATTTGTATTAAGTAGGTTTTTGCCACAATTTTCTGTGAGTTTACGTCTTTTTGGGGGGATGTAGTGCAGCTAATGTACATTTTGGGTTGGTTTGACGGCGTGATTCAATAGTGTGAAATCACAGGTCAGTGAGCTATTCCATCTTGACTGTACTTTTATTCTAACAAAGAGACTTTCTGACCCGCAGTGAAGCTTATTTCAGGAAAAGTTTGCAAAACCGAAAGTTAATGCTTGCTGTAGAAACTAGCTGTTGAGTAGTCACCTCTGTTTGTTTAGATCACAGTCTGATAAAGTTGAAGTACATATGTAAGGACCTTAGTTTGATTTTTTTTATGTGTGCAGAGCCACTCTTGTTTAGATAGAAGACAACAGCTTAAAGATCCATCTTGTTCCACATTTTCCCCCAAGTAATCTGGCCATTGAACTCTATTTTTGGTAGTTCAATATATTGAAGAAAAAGTCAGTAGCAAAAGTGACCGCTCACTGTGCACATTATTTATGCAGCTATTTCTAGAGTGGGTCAAAGTTCTGTAGGAAAAGCGCAACAAAATGGGTCTTTAAAAATACTCAATGGTAACTCCGATCTTTCATATTCACACTTAATTAAGAATCCAACTGGATGATGTAAAATAAATTGTTAAATCATATACCTTTACCTTTTTAGCAGCAAGTGATTTCAAAGTCTATGAATATACATTTTGTACTGATAATTGAAAAGTATGCACAGGTCTTTTACGCAACATAAAAACACCATTGCTTCATGTAGTTTTACTTTTTTTATAAATAAAAGAATGTACTTGTTTTTAACAAACCATTCTGGATATGCAAAAGACGCGGAACTTAAACTTTGAATACAAATTACTGCAAATAATTACAAACTATGCAATTAACATCAAATATCGTAAATAAGTGCCTTTTTAACTTCAAATGTAAATGATTCTTTAAATACTTGTTTGTTTGTAAATGTAGACCAGGTTCATACTATAATATAAACTACTATGTAGAAACATGGGTTCTTTTGTTAAGGGTTCTATTGTTATTGGTTTTCCTCTATTTTTTTTATTGTTTGTTATTTTCTTTTTTGTTATGCAAATAGAACATACTTTTTAGACGTAAACTATTTATTCAATCCAATATTTTAAGTGGAAAAAAAAAACTCTAACAAAGTTTATGTAACTGTGTTAATAAAAGTCTGGTTTTTCATTGTGTAGAATGTATTGATTATAATGTTTGAGATTTGTATTAGTTATTGGACTTCCTCGCATATACCGAAGTATAACATCAACTTATGATGATGGATTCTATTTGAAATGTGTCAGTACAAAACCTTGAGATTGTCAAGTATTGTGTAATCCTTCAACCGTTACAACTTGTGTTTATACCTGGGGCCAGTTTCATAGACAGGAATGAGGAACTTCAGACTTGTATTTGAATTCAGACTTGTTTGCATCTACTTGATGACAAAGAAAAGTAACTGTCATTTTCTTCCGATATGAATAATCTATGATCTACTCCTCTTGCGCTGTGGATACAGTTCCTTGATCTGATTGGAATCTTTAATTCAAGGGGTTTACCAAAAAGGCAGAAATGCCATCATTTCAAAATACCTCCTTAAATTCAGATCGTAGGTTCACACTTGACTGTTAGGAGTGACTCTCATCTATGCATGGAGCAAATTTGTTGTGGTAGAAGTCAACAAGGACTGTTAGGTCAGTCATTTGGTTTACAGTAAGCACTAGAAGGTTAGCATGCCTTTTCCCGCGCTGACGGTTAGCAGTGCTTTGAAATGGCCATCACAGTCTACACAGAATCGGCCGTGAAGCAGATCTATGAAATTGGGCCCTGGACCCAGGCCCTTTAGCATAGTGTGGTCATTTGACAACTTTTCAGGTTTCTAAAACTAACCACCGTTTAACAATTGTCATGTTTGGTTATATTGCGATCATTATGTTGAAACTCGAGGCCAAACAATGATCAGCAGCTAAAATGTTGCGGCTTAATTCTAACTCTGAAAACCAATGTCAAGATCAACTGTGCTAAGGATGTCCATTTGTGCTACTACTAGTATTTTGCATGCTTTATACACGTTGAAGGAATGACTGCCATCTTGTAAACTATGGATTTGTCTTATTTATAGGTCAGTCATATACTTTAAAGTAAGCGCTGGAAGGTTAGCATGCCTTTTCCCATGCTTATGTGGAACAGTACTTTGAATGTCAATCACAGTAAGCACAGAATAGGCCACTAAGCAGCTCTTCAAAATGATCTTGACGTGACTTTATAGATCAAGTTGTACACAAAGTGTTTGGTACTTTCAGAAGAGAAGACACAAAATAAGTAAATATTGTTCTGACTTATGACTGCCACAATCAGAGGTGCTAAAATTAACTAACAAGCTTATCCATTGTGATTACATTGTACATAGAATACTTCCATGTATTAACAAATTGTAGTGTAGCATGTGTATTAATGTTTTTTTACAAACAAAATATTAGAAACCCCAGTATTTTGTATAGATTTCATCTTTATGCAAAACCTGCCCTACTTTATTCTCAACTGTTATTTTATTTTAGTTTGCTGACACATTTGGCCATTTTTATTTCATGGCAGCAGGGAAATTTAATTTTTGATTCTTTAAGTTCCAGAAAGAAAAAACTGATATTTGTGTTTGTTTTTTTGGTTTTCTGTTGGGTTACTCTTGCTGCAAATCAAAATGACAAATCATGTGACAAAATAATTTTGAAATTTGAAAGGGTTAGCCATGCAAAACCATGTAGTTAAGAGCTCAACTTGTCTAATCACAAAGTAACCCGCTATGCAATGATTTGGCTGAAATGATTTTGTCAAAACTTTGACCTATTCATTGATTGTTTTTTTGTAAAAATGATTGAACAGTACATGACAACCAAAAGTACTCTTTAACAAAAAATTATGTACTAATGCTCAACACAAATAGATTGTAATGTTTTGAGGGACAGTAGTTTGTTATATATGTTATTTTTATGATTAAAAACCTTGGAAACTGGAAATAATTGTTTTTTGTTTGTTTGTGCATTCTGATGATTGGATCACGGAGCTGCCAACTCTCCCTGATTCTGCAGTCAAGTTCCCTGAACAATTTACCAATATTTCATGTTCTGATGAGGAATTTGACAATATCCCCGATTTATAATGGAAATTGTTGCCAATTATGTTGAATGTAATTCTAAATTTCTCTGATTTTTGTTTAAAATCTGCCTGATTGCAAAATGCAAATATTGGCAGCTCTGCAGCATTCATGCAAATAAGTTACTCAAAGTTGTGAAAAATTACAAGGGGTTAGCCTTGGAAACTTTTTAGTGGGCTCAAAATAATGAGCAGGATTTGCGCCAATGTATATTTGGTTTGCGGTAACACCATGTGTACAGTACATGTATCTACTTTCTGTGTAGATTACATGTATGTTCTTCTGTGAACTGGTCTTGCTATTATTCTACTGCCGCAGAGTAGATTTTTTGGAAATCGGGAGACTTCTGAGGTCCTGCTTTTTAATCACTACCTTGGCAGAAGATGGGAAATTGGCCGGGACTTCTACTTTCGCTTAGTGGAACTAATAATTAACTTAACATTTGGAGTGAGTTCTTAATTGGTCTCAACGTTTTGATTAGCTTGCTCTATAACTTGGTTTTTGCCGTTACACGGATGTGTGTTAAGCACTGTATACTCGGTACTTTCCCAAGCAAATCACTCGAGTGGGATTCGAGCAGATGTCTTACCACTAGACAGACCACTGAGCTAACCTGATGGCTAGAGGCAGTTTGAATCCTTAGCAGCGGGGATACCTTTACTATGCCATCATCAAGACATAACAAATTATTTCTTATTCATCGAAATCGACTACTGTACCAGCTGCTGATCCAGGAACTTTACCAACAAAATTTTTAAAATCACTTACACACACGTTGTCTCATCGACAATGAAAATTCAGTACCTCCCATTGTTTTTAGCAACATCCCTGTTGGTTTTGTACACGAAAGCGAAGCAAGGATGCCCTTGCTGTTGTTAAAATTCCTATACACTCACAAAAAGTGCACTTTGTCTTTCATAACTTACAAGTAAATGTCTTATTTCTAAAATTTTACATGTCAAAAATAAAAAATAAAAATTCAAAGCTAATTGCTGATTGCACCATAAAAAATACAACAGGCATGCTTTACCTTTTAAGCACAAATGTTGTTGAAAAAGTATTTGAACAAAAACACACACACAAATTGTGCTTGTCCGAAATATAGCTTCCATGAGAAAGCTATATTTTGTATCTTACCCAGTAAGGACCTGGGTCAATAACCCTTTAGAGACCATAACAGCCACAAGCGGCTTGTGCCAAAAGGCCTATAGCGGCTGCAAAGTTTAACCTACTTCTATTCACATAAAGAGGTCAAAGTAAAGGTCATGGCCACATATGCAGTTTTCTGATGCAGTATGTTGAATCATAGTATCCCAATTTCTAAACAATAGACTAACTTTTCTCTTTGATTTTATTTATGTTGACATTTTTACTGACCAAATTTTAATAAAGAAACTAACGATAATGGCAATGTCTGGGCGTTTTGTGATGATTATACAAAAATTATTTGGCGGTTTAAGAGCTTGCTTCCGACAAACGCCACAAATGAAGGATATTGCCTTGAGAGAAAAGAGTTCAGTGATTATAAGTAAGAATGTGCTTAGAAGTAAAGGTTTTCCGCAAATGTTACGAGCCAAATGATGTCTCTCTAGAAACCCCTCTTGCTGTCCATTTCGACCTTCTTTGAGAAAATGCATTTTCACAAACATCACAAATAGTTTATCTTCAGTGGGGAATTTCTTATATCTATTTAGAGTAATTATTTTATTCAGCAATGGCTTCTCAACAAGTCACATACATAAGATTCCTCTCAAGTGCACCTCTCATCAAAACTGCGTTGCAGAAAATATCACAAATATACGCTCATGAATGGGTAGATGTTTTGAATGTTAAAGGCTTTTCAAAACGTCTGCTTAGAACTGTAAGGTCACTAATTGCAATTTCAAATTCATAATGATCAAAAGGTCATTAAATTAAAAGTTCATATAAATTTGAAAAAATTAATCAAAATCAACAAATGATTGTTTTACCAAACAAATCTTTGAAGACCACTTTTGGTCAATGGTCCCCATTTACCAGGAGCTCTCAAATAACCAAAGCAGTTTTATAAAAACCAATACAAATTGCACTAATGCCCTTATAATTCTGAGCAGATGAAAATGACAGATAAAAATGTCTTCTTTTTGTGTGGACACAGGGATAAGTGGTCAGAGGTGTTCCAAGTGTGAAGAATATTCCACAAAAGTTAAAAAAATTGTTTCACTCCAATGTGAACGTTTTTATGATGATCAAGTCGACCTTTCACAGAAAATGCTTTTCCACAAATATCACAACAAAATGGTTTCTCTCCAGTGTGGACGCGCTGATGAACGGTTAGCATGCTTCTGAAATTAAAAGTTTTTCCACAAAGGTCACATTCAAATGGTTTCTCTCCAGTGTGGACACGCTTGTGAGTGAATAGAGACATTTTATGTGAAAAGGCTTTTCCACAATATTTACAAATAAATAGTTTCTTTTTACTGTGCACTCTCTGATGAGAGATCAAGGAGACTTTGTGTGCAAATTTTTTTTCACAAAGGTCACACGTGAACGGTTTCTCTCCAGTGTGGACTCTATGATGCTGAAGAAGTCCACCTTTTACAGAAAATGCTTTTCCACAAATGTCACAAGAAAATGGTTTCTCACCAGTGTGGACACGCTGATGAGCGGTTAGGAACGCTTTATGTAGAAAGGCTTTTCCACAAAGGTCACATACAAACGGTTTCTCTCCAGTGTGGACTTTATGATGCTGAGAAAGTCCACCTTTTACAGAAAATACTTTTCCACAAAAATCACAAGAAAATGGTTTCTCACCAGTGTGGACACACATATGAGCGGTTAGGGACGCTTTATGTAAAAAGGCTTTTCCACAAATGTCACAAGAAAATGGTTTCTCTCCAGTGTGGACATGCTGATGAGCTGTTAGGGACACTTTATTTAGAAAGGCTTTTCCACAAAGGTCACATGCAAACGGTTTCTCTCCAGTGTGGACTTTATGATGCTGAGAAAGTCCACCTTTTACAGAAAATACTTTTCCACAAAAATCACAAGAAAATGGTTTCTCACCAGTGTGGACACACATATGAGCGGTTAGGGACGCTTTATGTAAAAAGGCTTTTCCACAAAGGTCACATGCGAATGGTTTCTCTCCAGTGTGGATACGCTGATGGGTGGTTAGGGACGCTTTATTTCGAAAGGCTTTTCCACAAAGGTCACATGCGAACGGTTTCTCTCCAGTGTGGGCTTTATGATGCTGAGAAAGTCCACCTTTTACAGAAAATGCCTTTCCACAAATTTCACAAGGAAATGGTTTTTCTCCAGTGTGGACACGCTTATGAACGGTTAGAAGGCTTCTGAATTTAAAAGACTTTCCACAAAGGTCACACACAACTGGCATCTTGCTATTATGCAGGATCTTGTGTCTTTTTAAAATGACTAATTGAGAAAAAGCTTCACCACATGTTTTACAAATGAATGTTTTTTCTTCAGCTTGAAGTTGTTGATGGTCTCTTGGTTGGTTGTACATGATGCAAGTGAGGACACTTTCCACAAATGTCGCACACAAACGGCTTTTCTTAAGAATAGAAAATACAACGTGAATTGTCTTTTTGGTTATAGGCTTTACATCTTCCCTTTGAGGTGCGCTACAAGTAGGCCCTAATTGTTGGTTACAAACTTGATCACATGTTTCACACTTAGTCTTCTTACTTAAGGGCACTCAGTAGTATCTCTAGCTGACTGTGATGTTTTACCCTTTCCTTGTAATATTTCCCAGCTGGTTTCTATAATTTGGCTTGCCGGTCAAAATGCCTTACAAATTGTAGTAAGAAATTTTGTCTGCTTTCCAGAGCAATCTTTCCGATGTCAACTTGGAAAATGTGGCCTCAGTCAGTCATCTGAAAAAGCAAAATAACAAAGACGAGGTTAATAGGACAAAGCATGGCAAGTTCAGTTTACCTTGGGAAAAAGTAAGACCTTGTGCTGTAGGCTCTACGATACAAATGCAGGCCAGTGAAATGGTTCAAGATCAGTGAGAACTAGTGATGATTTTATAATATCTGTACTACATACTAGTAACAAGAGAGTAAAACCCCTACTATATCAGAACTATTTTAGTATACCATTCCTGATATGGGGGGGTTAAAGGGTCTGTATACGTTTGGTAATGACTCTGAAAATGAATGACAATAAAAACTAACTTGGTAAGAAGTACAGCAGCTTGCTTTGGGTAGTACCGGTAAAACAAATTTGAGAAACTTTTAACTTCAAAGTACTACGGTTATGGAAAAATATATGACTTTATATTCCCCAAAATTTGAATCTAAGAAGTGTTATGGCCATAACGCTTATCAGACCGTGTATTCCTATGGGGAATATTCTTCCTGCGTGGAAATATTCGCTCTGGGTTTTCTCAAAAACGCAACCACCTTTTGAAGTGAAATTTTCACAGGTTAGTTTTAATGTATACCTACATTTATATAGGATTAACACAATCAGGAGGCTCCAATTACAAACGCATACCACACCTATAATTAAAAACCCCTCCCCAAAGCTTCCATAATTTTAACGTACCATTTTTCTTTTCAGTATAAATTAAATCCTCAAAAGAATTTGGGAGATTCCAAGCACACAATGAAACCATGCCCCAACAAACTGCACCACCACTGACTAAGGGCCAAAAATGATCAGCTGTGTGCTGGATGGGTCACCGTCATTAAATATCATGGTTTTAAATAAATAAAAAACCACTGACTAGGATGGTTACTTGGAAAGGATCAACTGCATTGAGGTGGCTGTTTGTGGTTCACCTACATGTACATCATGTTCTAGGACTAGTACAGTAGGAGTTTGTAGTATACTTAGTACGTCTTTTTACTCAGCGAGTTGTCCCATGGCCTGCCATACATCGATGTCAGTCACTTCGTACCCAAGTCACTTTGTATCCAAGTCTCTTCGTCCCAGAACATACCAGGTTCGTACGATAGCGAAATGAAACTCGTACTTCTAGGTACATAGGTACTGTACTGCCATTAGATTTAGAAGTACCAACAATTAGTCCCAGCTGTCCTAAATTGGGGGAACGTGCCTCAATCAAAAGTTTGGTTTACCACTTTAAAATTATATTAATAATACAGTCTCCATTCCTTCCTACTCCATAATGAAATGATCGGTCCCGCCTCCACCACCACGTCCACAATTTGTTATGTTACTGTTGGGCGCAAACAAGCCGCCCGCGCAAGCTTCAAGATGGGCCGTGCAAACTTCAAGACGGGCCGTGCAAACTTCAAGCTTGCGGGGGAAAAATTTGCATGTGCAGATGAAATTTGCGCACTACATTTCTCAAGCTCGACATGAACTGCACGGCATAAAATGACCTGATAGCGTCATCATTGCATGCATGCACGCTGCAGATTCAGCGGCAACATGGCAGCTGTCAACTTAGCCCTGGTAGGACGTCAGTCAGTGCCACTGCACTGACGTCCTGGGTATAAAGATCTTTTACAATACGAACACGA
>JAUELU010000030.1:6590597-6612632 GCA_032357145.1 Evasterias troschelii | reverse complement strand
TTTTCATATTTTTACCTAATTTGAGAAGCTGAAACTCCATTCACTTATTCTTGGTGCCTTTAATTACACTTTTGTTGCATTCAAAACCTGACAAATACATCCATGAATTACATTATTTACAAAAATAAGTCCAAGTTGTGCACTGGTGATGCCCGAAAGAATGCGTTCAGTGTTACAGGTAAGACAGCGCCCTCATTTGTGGACTTGGTTCCATGTCAGTTGAGGTTGTCGGTACAACGAATGCGTCAAGTTCCATTTTATTTTCACAATAATGTCATCCAAGGATAACATTTACAATTCTGAATACATCAGGCGTAAAGTTCAGGACACAAAGATAGTTGCGATAATCGTAACCCTCAGTCTCGAAGGTCGGACCTTCGAGACTGAGGGTTACGATTATCGCAACTAGACACAAAGAATATGTGAGTCAAGTTTCAGCTTCCTCAAAAAGGTAAAAATATTCTATCATAAATGTTTTCGCAATGACAGAGCACCCCTGGACTCCGTCGCGTTGTATGCAACGGAGGAGTCCAACCTGGGCTAGGTTTGGTATTTACTGCTATGGTTAAAACTAGCCCTGGAGGGGTAGGACGTCAGTCAGTCCAACCTGGGCTAGGTTAAAACTAATATTAATAATAACGAAATCGTCTCTTCTGTTATTTCATATCTATGTATTGTCATGATTTTGTGGAAAATAAAGTATTCACCTGTATTCACCTGTGTTGTCGGGCTCCAGACAAGACTAAAATCCCTTGTTGTAATGCCCAAGTAAAGTGAAGTAAAAATAGAGTAATTACCTTCGTATCTCCGGCCGGGTTGGTGTGTGCCATCCCGATCCATCCCATGGAGAACTGTGTACAAACCTTTTCTGATAGCGCCCTCTTTTGAATCATCCTCCCCTCCAGAATCTCCATCCCATATCTCCGGGGGAAAGATTTCCCTATTTAGTATTACACTAGACTTCATTTCAAGTCTGAGATCGCGGTTATTTCTCTGCATCAGCGCTCAGCCACGCAAAATTCCCCCGCAGATTTGCCACTCAATGTCAGGTTAAAGACGGAGGTTAATCCACAAGAGGGCGCTAATTCAGGCAATAATGTGTTTGCTATTAGCAGGTAGACTAAAAACCACGATTACAGACTTGGAACCGAGTCTACTTTTACATCATTACCATAGCTTGGACCCAAGGTGATGGGGCCGAGCAAACACAAAAGCAGGACACAATTTCATTGCTCTCTGCGCTTCTTGCCAATAGTACATGTACATGATAGATTTCTGCTTGATGAGGTTCCAGTTTAGAATTCTATGGTATCAGGCCCTGATATCGGGCCCTGGCCTTTTAAAAACAAAATCCCCACAAATATTCTTTTCTTGATTCTCACTTCTCTCTACTCTTCTTTACTTTTTACTCCCATCTACTAGAAAATAGAATTATCAATAGAAATAATATATATGTCTAATACTTTGTAGATGAATCATGGTTAAAGGGAAAGTATACTTTTGGTTGTTGAACCGTTCAACTGTTTCAATCCTGACAAAACTTCCATGATTATTGCACTTAATGAATATTCATTACCATACTGGACACGCTACACACAGTGTGCATATCACACGTTTGGTGGGAAGAATGTGCTGTACACAACCATAGTCACTGGGGTAACAGAAGGGCCTTTGTTGGGTCTTTTACACAATGGAACAATGGACTCAACAATTCTTTGTTCAACCTGGATCCCACCAGGGAATTCTTTAGAAAAAGGAATAATAGAACAACAATAGCGGAACATAAAAAACTAAAATCCAAACAAACTTTCCTTTCTTGATTCTCACATTAGCTTTTATTTGTCCATCTTCTAATCAGAAAATGATCTAAATACTTCACTTAATGCCTAATCTATCTACAGAAAGTAGAATTCACTGTTACAAACTGCGTTAACAGCCAAAGTGAAAACCCATAAATGCAAATAACTGTTAACGACCTCTCATTTCAACCCCAGCAGAGTCTATCTAAAAGTCTATAATTCTAAAGAGTAAGGAAATAGGCCTAATGCTACTGAATCAGGTCCTACCTTCACCATGCTATTAATATAACAAACAAAACTAGCTGTACAGACATGCAACTTTGACATTGCTTTTTCAATTTTCAATATGACACTAGCGTTGACAGAAAATCAGCAAACAGCTAAGGAGTTGTACGCATGAATCAGTCTTCCCCTATAACAGTGAATAATACGAAGAACCTAGATAAAAGTGTATTAGAAAAATGAGGAAATATCACACACGGTTCAGACAGGCGCTCCAGAGTCATGCTGAACTAAATACATGTTTATTAAACACGACTATGGGCAACCCAAATAAATGTTTGTTTCAGACATGTGAACTTTGACATGACCTTTATTAGGTTCGGCTCATGATTAGATCAACGCCTGAAACCAAGACCACTCTAGAGTCATTATGAACGACTGCAACAATCGATCTTTCGACTTCCAGCACGTCCAATTCCTCCTAACTGTTTCAGATGTTACACTATTCATGTACTTAAATCAACAGTTTGGTTCGGCACAACTCTTGAGCGCCTGTCTGAACCGAGTGTTAATTATTTCAAACTGGCACAGTGATAAATGTTTACTCACAAAAGCGAAATGTTCAAAGGTATATCAAACAACTTGTCTGTAAATTTGTCCTGAAAGGTCAGATATAACAACCCTCCAATAAAAACTAACTTATTCTTTCAGTCGTGAAAGTAAAAAGATCTGTCAATTAAGAATGCCTTCCGACAACTTATTTCAAAAAAATCATTGCCTCTCCATTGACACAAGGTTTTACTTTGGGTCAAAAGTGATTTATAGTGTAAACAGCATGTCTAATCAATTTTTTGTGAGATATTTTCTTTCTTCACAAATGTCACAAACAATTGTTTTCCCTCCAATGTTGACAACGATGGACTTTCAGTTTGGTTTTACTAGGGAAGGCTATTCCACAAACACATGGTTTCTTGCCAGTGTAGGAGGAATGGTGGACTTTGAGAGTAAGAAAGCTTTTCCAAAAATGAAAACAGTTTTACTCTGGAATTGACTCTTTGGTGCTTTCTCAGTCTGTGTTCTTGCGAGAAAGACTTATTATAAATGTCACAGACAAATTAATCACTTGACTAAAAAGTGTGGACTCTCCAGTTTGCCATTTTTTTAAACATAGTTCATGAATAAATAAATTTATATCAGTAATAGTCTATCAATTTGAATATTTACATGCCAGTTTGTTCTTACTTGACAAATGTTTTTCCCCAGTGTGGACTCTCTGACCTTCAAGTTCACTAGCTTCCTGATGAAACACATTTCCAGAATTACCCCTGCCCCATAACAAATGGTTCCTCTTAGGTTTAAAAGTTAATTTAATGTGGCAAAAGAGACCCCTTATATCTGAGAATGCATATTTCCCCAAAAAGTCAAAAACCATTTCTCTCTATAAAGTGGATATGCTGAAATCTGGTCAGGTTCTTAAAAGTTAGTGTAAGTTATCTCAAAAAGTTTTTTTCACTAACATCACAAACATCTCTCCAGTGTGGACACCCCGATGGAGATTAGGTTGCTGTTTTCTTGAATAGCAAATAAATGGTTACTCTCCAATGTGGACATGCTGATGATATGTCAGGTTTTGTTTGGTTAAACTGGCTTTTCCACAAACGTCACAAACAAATTGTTTCTCTCCAGTGTGAACACGATAATGTAATGAAAGTTTAGATTTTCGTGAAAAACCTTTTCCACAAATTTCACAAACAAATGGCATCTCTCCAGTGTGGACACTCTGATGACAAACAAGTGTTCGTTTTAGTGTAACGGCTTTTCCACATGTCACAAACAATAGGTTTCTCACTGGTGTGGATACGCTGGTGGTCCGTAAGTGTTTTTTTTTTTTTTGAAAAGGCTTTTCCACTAACATCACAAACAAATAGTTTTTCTCCAGTGTGGACCAGCTTATGATTTGTCAGGGCTTGTTTGAATGAAAAGTCTTTTCCACAAATATCACAAACAAAATGGTTACTCTCTAGTGTGGACACGCCGATGATATGTCAGGTTTTGTTTGGTTAAACTGGCTTTTCCACAAACGTCACAAACAAATTGTTTCTCTCCAGTGTGAACACGATAATGTAATGAAAGTTTAGATTTTCGTGAAAAACCTTTTCCACAAATTTCACAAACAAATGGCTTCTCTCCAGTGTGGACACTCTGATGGCAATTAAGTGTTCGTTTATATGTAAAGGCTTTTCCACAAACATCACAAACAAACAGTTTCTCTCCGGTGTGGATACGCTGATGGTCTTTAAGTGCTTTTTTGTTTGAGTAGGCTTTTCCACAAACATCACAAAGAAATGGTTTCTCTCCAGTGTGGACACACCGATGGTGATATAGTGTTGGTTTTTGTGAGTAGGCTTTTCCACAAATGTCACAAACATATGGTTTCTCTCCAGTGTGGACATTTTGATGGTCTGTCATTGATAATTTGTGTGAGAAGGCTTTTCCACAAAATTCACAAACATATGGTTTCTCTCCAGTGTGGACACGCTGATGGACTATCATTGCAGGTTTTAGTAAAAAGGTTTTTCCACAAAATTCACAAAGAAATGGTTTCTCTTCAGTGTGGACACGCTGATGGTTTATCATTGCACGTTTTAGTAAAAAGGATTTTCCACAAACGTCACAAACTAATGGCTTCTCTCTGGTGCGGACATGTTGGTGGTTAGCAAGTATTGATTTGTGTAAGAATGCTTTTCCACAAAATTTACAAACATACGGTTTCTCTCCAGTGTGGAAATGCTGATGGTTTGTGAGTTTTTGTTTTCTTGATAAGGATTTTTCACAAACATCATTAACCAATGGTTTTTCTCCAGTGTGGACACTCCGATGGTGATATTGTGTTGATTTGTGTCTGAAGGCTTTTCCATGAATTTCAGAAACGAATGGTTTCTCTCCAGTGTGGACATTTTGATGGTCTGTCAGTGATGTTTTGTGTGAGAAGGCTTTTCCACAAAATTCACAAAGAAATGGTTCCTCTCCAGTTTGGACATGCTGATGGTTTGTGAGGTTTTGTTTTCTTGATAAGGATTTTCCACAAACATCATAATCCAATGGTTTCTTGCAAGTCTGGACCAGCTGGTGGTTAGCAGGTGTTGATTTGTGTCTGAAGGCTTTTCCATGAATTTCACAAGTGTGGACATTTTGATGGTCTGTCAGTGATGATTTGTGTGAGAAGGCTTTTCCACAAAATTCACAAAGAAATGGTTCCTCTCCAGTTTGGACATGCTGATGGTTAGAAAGTGTTGATGTGTGTCTGAAGGCTTTTCCACAAAAATCAATACTGAATGGCTTCTTTCCAGTGTGGAAACGCTGATGGTTAGCAGGTGTTGGTTTGTGTCTGAAGGCTTTTCCACCAATTTCACAAACGAATGGCTTCTCTCCAGTGTGAATACTTCGATGGTTAGCAAGTGTTGATTTGTTTGAGAAGGCTTTTCCACAAACATCACAAACAATTGGCTTCTCTCTTGTGTGGACCTGCTGGTGGTCTGTCAGTTTGCATTTTCTTGTAAAGGCTTTTCCACAAATTTCACAAACAAATGGCTTCTCTCCAGTGTGGACACTCTGATGGCGAACATGTGTTCGTTTATGTGTAAAGGCTTTTCCGCAAATGTCACAAACAAACAGTTTCTCTCCGGTGTGGATACGCTGATGGTCTGTAAGTGTATTTTTGTTTGAGTAGGCTTTTCCACAAACATCGCAAACAAATGGTTTCTCTCCAGTGTGGACACTCCGATGGTGATATAGTGTTGGTTTTTGTGAGTAGGCTTTTCCACAAATGTCACAAACATATGGTTTCTCTCCAGTGTGGACATTTTGATGGTCTGTCATTGATAATTTGTGTGAGAAGGCTTTTCCACAAAAATCGCAGAGAAATGGTTTCTCTCCAGAGTGGACACGCTGATGGACTATCATTGCACGTTTTCGTAAAAAGGCTTTTCCACAAATGTCACAAACAAATGTTTTCTCTACGGTGTGGACTTTTTGATGAGAAGCAAGTGATTTGTTTTGAGTAAAGGCTTTTCCACAAATATCACAAACATATGGTTTCACTCCAGTGTGGACATTTTGATGGTCCATCATTGCACGTTTTAGTAAAAAGGCTTTTCCACAAACATCACAAACAAATGGTTTCTCTCCAGTGTGGACACGCCGATGGTTTGTCAGTGTTGATTTGTGTAAGAAGGCTTTTCCACAAAAGTCACAAATAAGTGGTTTGTCTTCAGTGTGGAATCTCTGATGACAAACAAATGAATGTTTTTGTGTAAAGGCTTCTCCACATAAGTCACAAACAAACGGTTTCTCCCCTGTGTGCTCACGCCGATGATTAGCAAGTGTTGATCTATATCTGAAGGCTTTTCCACAATAGTCACAAACTAGTGGTTTCTCTCCAGTGTTGACTTGATGATTTGTCAGGATACGTATCTTTACAGTAATGCCACAAACAGATATTTCGTCCACAGTGTGAACATTTTTTTCCCCAGAGTCATCAGAACTAAGTAATTTGGTTTCCATCTGAAGGCTTTAAAGAAAGTCTCAAACATAAAAGTCTCTCACCAGAATGGACACACTGATGTGTCCTATTCACCCTGCATATGCTCTGACCTCTTTCAACAAAAGGATGAAATGTTCGGCTGGTCAGGTTTTTCTTTCTTTCTTAGCAAGACAAAGTCTCAAAAAGTCAATTCTCCCCCAGGTAGCAGTCCTGCTCTGTCTTGGGAACACTCTGTCAACAAATATCAGAAGTTTTACTCATTTAAAGAGGAAGGGAAATGACTAATTTCATTTTTGTGAAATACACATTTTCCAATAAATAGAGTCCTCATGTGAGTAGGGAAAAAATCACCAAGTTTCTAAACCATACGTTCAAATGGTGTAAAATGCCTTTGCATTTGATACCCTTCCAGTGCAAAATTTGTCAACATCAAAAACATCTGATGACATCATTCTCAGAAAAACATTTTTTAGTACAGGGATGTTTTGGTTTATAACCAACTTTTTCAAAGCAAAATTTGAAACATTACGTCATTGGATTTCAACAACTAACTGATCTTTACGGATCTTTACTTCACCACCTCACAATCAAGGCTGTTTTGATTAAATATTATTTAAAGTCAGGAATGAATGTGCTCCGTCATTTCGAAAAAATTTATGATTATTTAATTTTTACATTTTTACCTTTTTGAGGAAGCTGAAACTTGACTCCATATTTCTTGTGTCCTGAACTTTACGCCTGCTCTATTCAGAATTGTAAATTTTTTCCTTGGATGACATTATTGTGAAAATAAAATGGATGCATTCGTTGCCTAAACTGACAGCTTGTGTACCGCTTGAGAATGGTTATGTTTTTTGTAGATGCTATGCATATTGTGCATGCGCAAATGAGCCTTAACAGTCAATTGGTACACGATGGTCACATTGCTAGTGCACAACTCAGACTTATTTTTGGAAATAATGTCATCCATGGATGTATTTGTTAGTTGTGAACTCATCAAAAGTGTAGTTATGGACACCAAGAATATATGAATGGAGTTTCAGCTTCTCAAATCAGGTAAAAAAATGAAATATTTGTACCTAAAATGGTGTTTGTATTGTATCGTAGGAGGTCCTGTAGGAGGTCCCAAGGCGTCCCAGAAATCGATGCAAATCTTTCACCTCTCTGTGGACGATGTAAACAGTCCTTAGATACAATTTTTGTGGTTTGACTTGTCAAGCAAAGAGTCTCCTCTCCTTTGACCAAAATTTGACCAAAACTTAGAATTATGTGAGGCTCCACTGGTAAGTTGCACTTGTAATGCAACTTGTAATACAAGGTACAAAAATATGTCATACTGTGGGGCCATAACAAAAAATTTGCCTGCCGAAAAAGTTTCATCAAACAATTTTTCAATTCACAATTCACAATGATAAAATCATGTGACTAAACATTCTGCTGAGCATTCTGGGAAAAAAAATACAGAGGCTTAAAGAAGCCAAGTGTCTTATACCATTTTCTTAAACAGTCTGGAGATTTCTTTTTTAAACCCTCATATCATTTATTATTAATAATATTAAAGTTTAAACATCGGCTTGGTGATTCAATTATCACTGATTATTTATATGCTTTATGTTAAGAAACATTGTTTGCCTCGAAAACAGGTCAAACTCAAAACACAGGGGCGCTATTGAAGTCATCAAAGATCGGTGCATGGTGTGACAGTTTCAATGTCTATCAAGTTTTAATATATTTTTACATACTTCTTATAAACAAAGGAGGTAATTAGGGCATCAGCTGATATATGGCATTTTTTATTTTTTTTTCAATTCAAAGAAAAAGGCAAACTACATCAAAAACAGGACATGGGAGGATACAGGATCTTTATACCCGGGCAGGACGTCAGTGCAGTGGCACCGACTGACGTCCTACCAGGGGGCTACCCCCACCACTAAAAATGTCTGGCATTGGCCATTCATGATATCTGGGACTATGCCAAACATTTTCCAATAGGTTTCATCAGGCACCAGCTAATCAAACTCATTTTGGGGGCCATCCTCGATGGCCCCCCTGACCACACCCACCAGAGTTGCTCTACCAAACCATAGAGTCTATATGGTTAAACTTTCCAGCTAGCCTAGGCTTAGCCCCACTTGTGTGGCCTTGGGCCACGTCTAGCCGGCCCAGGTTGGACTCCTCCGTTGCACTGACTGACGTCCTACCAGAGCTATTGGCCACCTTGCTCTATGCTTGTAGCTACACAAGTGGGGCTAGCCTAGGCTGCCCCCTGGTAGCTCCCGCTCTAGTATGGCCAATCAAAAATCTGATCCGATAAAAAGTTTGGCAAGGAAACGTGCATGAACGGTAAGCTTTTTACACAACAACTTCCAGATCTCGCTAGAAAAGTACGAAAAACAATACATTTCGTCAAAGCCGAAACCCCCGGTGTTTGTTCGTAACAAACTCATGTCTAGTTTAAATACACTCCTCTCCTCCCCGACCTTAAAAAACCCTTATAAAAATTACCTTGTTAGTTGAAGCTCAAACACACTTCTAGGCACTGCAAGTTTAACGTCACTTTATCAGTTTAAAATCTAACACAAAAAGTGCAGAAAGTAAACCCTTTCAAACTCTTCACTTCATGTGTAGCATGGTGCTCAATTTTACGCACGTCACTACATTTGTCTTTCCAATTTTGGTAGTCTGGATGCCAGCCTGTTTCGAGCGCGTTAAATGTATTGGTTTTTTGCCAATGCTGTCACTGTTATGTTACGCTACTTCTACCTCCAATACCAACCCATGGAGATTCTGAGTACTATGAGCTCTAGCGGATCGAACCTCATAGTTCTAGGAGTAGTTCCTGAGTTGATGCTGGTGATCGATGCCTATAAACTAACCAACCATGGAAGAAAGAACAATAAGCTCAGCTCAGGGAACTTGAGCAACAATCCTGACAATAGATCTAGAAGTATTCACAGTGCATCCATCTTGATTTTCTCCCATTCACATCAATGTAACCAAACCGAGGCTGCAAAGTGCAAGGGAAAACAAGTTTGGTTTTCTTTTTGTACACTGCAAAGACACGCCAAAAATACCGTACACATCACATGTACAATCTTTGACTGGTATCCTAGTAATTCTTGCTTAGCTGAAAATTTAAAAGCAATTTTTTTCTGCTTAAAGGCACTGGACACGTTTGTGTTACTCAAAATATATATTAGCATAAAAAATTACTTGGTACGAGCAACGGAGAGCTGTTGATAGTATAAAACATTGTGAAAAACGACTCCCTCTGAAGTAACATAGTTTTTGAGAAAGAGGTAATTTCTCACTAGAATATTTTAATGTTAAAAAGACTTTAGGTCTGAAGCCTTTTTCAGGCATCTGGCTGAAAGCACACATATTTGTGCAACAAGGGTGTTTTTGCTTTCATTATTTTCTTGCAACTTTTTGTTATTTTATGCATATGTTTGGATACACCAAGTGAGAGTACTGGTTTTTGACAATTACCAAATGTGTCCAGACGTGCCTTTAAGCAGTAGAAATTTGGGCCGAGGTAGGCAACTTCTAAGCTAGAACATTAAATAATTCAAATGACCGGGAGCTATGTTTTTGGGTACTGGTACATGTACCTTGAAAAGTTTAAATTTATTCTAATTCTACCTCCATGACTGTATAATGGGCCATCGCTTTTACCACAAATCTTCCCCTTCTCAATGTGTCCCAACGTAAAACTTGCCATATGCTACTCTTTATCCAGACAAAAAACTGGTATCAATACTTTTCTGTTCAAATTCAAGTTTAATCAATCCAATTTCATTCCCTACAACATAAATAAAAATTAGTAAACAGTAAATTAAAAATCAATTATACAAACAATGAATGTTTATGGGTGCAATGGTGAGGACAGTTTCATGAGTTTAAAGGGTCTGTACAGACCATGTTACCTTTGTTTGCAGAAATGTGAATTTGTACATTAATGCATTTCCTGAAAGGCAAGATACTACACAGGCCATATGGGAAAATTTACATTTTATGTCATAATTTTCACATAAATTCAAAAAATACAGAAGCAACTGCTGTACAGCTTTTGAGATGCCCCCCTTTCTTAATATCAAAAGTTGAGAAAAATCAGACGGTGTAATCCCCATAAGATATAAGATTGATTGTTTTCTTCCATTGAGTTGCTTACAAACTGTGCTTGCAGGAAGTCCAGGCTGTTGTAAACATGTGATGTCACAGGTCACATGGTCTATAGGGTCTTTCAATGAATAATAATAACAATAATATTAATAATTTGGGAGGCTAATCATCGTTACTCGCAGCTAAGAGCTGAATTGCGAAGGACGCGGCTACAACGTGTTCGTGAAGAAGGCATGCAAGGGCGCCTTTGGCAGCAAGCCACATCAACCCATTATGACCATGGAGCACAGCCAGAAATCAAAAGTGTCTGATTTTTCCCGAGGGAGGAAAACCAGAGGGCCCAAAGAAAAACCCTTGTGGCACAGCAGAGAACCAACGCACAACTCTACTCACATATTATGGCCTTGGCCGGGTATCGAACCAGGGTCACCTTGGTGAGAGGCGAACACTTACGCACAAGCCAACCATGAATGAATAAGTTCTCACCATTGCAAGGATGTAAAACAATCCTTGTTTGTTTTATGTTATATATCAAAAGGGATCTATGTCATTTGAAATATTGGGGGATAAAACTATTTAATGAAGAAGCAAATTCAATGAAATTGTACTCTGGCATCCACTACAAGGGTGCTTTGCTCTGCTATGTTTAGCACACGGTGAAACAGGATGGGACAAAAATGCACAGTGAATAAGATCAAAATGCAGTTTATGACATAGTCCATGGTTTTGATTGTTGAATGGTGTGTGACCTGCAATAAAATCAAGGCCACAAATTAATGTGGCTCTGCTAGGGTCTGAACATCAGGCCACTAACTAATTTTGTGCATTTACACCACACTTTTGGTTGGTAAGCAGTTTGCAACAGCTAATTCTATTTTCTCCTTTTGTCAACCAATTACTTTGACACTTGTGTTCAACAAACTCCACTAATAACCAGCGGCATCAAAATATGCAAAACAAGGTTTATGAGATTCATACTAACTGCGGTAATCACTCTTAAAATTAATGGCAACAAAAAATTATTGGTTAGAAGCTACCAGCAGCTTTTAATAGTTTGAGAAACATTTCACTTTGAAGAAAACTTCCCCAAAATTTGAATCTCAGAACATTTCTGTTAGAAATATTTCTCAGATTGTGTATTCCTATTGGGGTTTCCTGCGGGGATATTATTCGCTCCGATTGTTTTGTAAAATGTCTGACCACCTTTTGAAATTAAATTTTCACAGGTTAGTTTTATTGAATTTATATACATTTATATAGGATTAAAACAATCGGACGGGTCCAAAACCCAAAGGTTTACTTTCCATTTAAAGACCTTACAGTCCTGACCATATCAAAAGACCTTTTGATTAGAAGAAACCATATCAGATAGTTTATCAAGATTACCCAACCTTCATGGCCAAATACCCGTATTTACAAAACATTTAAAAGTTTTTTTTAATACACATCTATAAATATAATTCATACACCAACATAAATTGTCTTTAAATTGCTATTTTTGTTCATTTTACATTGCTAACATTTAGTCTTTATAAAAATGTTATTTCAATCAAATTGTTAAGGATAGATAATTACAAACAAAGCTGAACAAAGAAAATTGATTAGAGCAGGACTTACACCTGCGACTTGCGGCTTAGCGTACGGCACTCTACCAACTGAGTTATGTGTTGGCAGTCTTCCTGTTTTGTCAACATAGGGCCAGATAGCTCAGTTGGTAGAGCGCCGAAAAATTAATCCGTAGGTCACAGTTTCAAGTCCTGCTCTATAGTAACTTTTTTATTTGTTCAACCCAAAATTATTAAAAATTTACTCAGTTAGTTTCCCGCTACAACACAATGATACTCTTATAATTTGCTGATGAATGGACGCAGTCTTGTTGGAACTATTCACTTTGAGGATTTAAAGTGTTTAGTTTCTTCATCTTCTATGTCACAACTAAGTTTCTCTGAGCACCCTTTTCTTGAAGAAAGATGTTTGGGCTGTTTTCAGGATTCAAGCTTACCCTGAAATTGAAAAAATTCTTTAGTAAAAATTACAACCATGGTGTAGATCAATCTCAGAAAAGTTGTTCCATTTTTTTTTAAAAGGCCTATTCAGCGCTATAGACTTGTGGAATAGCTGTTAATGTTTGTCGTGATGTTAGTCCAGTTGTGGTAAAAGCTTGATTCACTCTGCTCTCCGCGATCAAGTATGACTGCTCTCGCGAGAGGTTGATGACTCCCCAAACCATAGTCGCTAGAGCAGTAGTCTTGCAGGGGCAAGCAGTCTTGCGAGAACATCGCCTGAGCGAGATTGGCAGAGAAAGTCGGAATGCTTTCATTGCGACAAACATTTAATGACTTGGCCTAATTCACGGCATACAGTCAGCTAAGAGAATAAGGGACGATGGGTTGTGCGGACAAACCAGGAAATTCCAATATTTAAAGTAGTTCTGAGGGCGCGCACAGCCCCACACTTCTGAGAAAAACAAATTTTTCTGGTATAATCTGCTGCCACCCAGCGCTCCCTCATTGATAGCTGTTAGTGTGAGGAAGGAAACAAATTTTGGCTGAAATTCTTGGATTCAAATAGGGGAGATAAAACTTCCTTAGTGGGGTAATTTTCCCATGGGATTTAGGACAATGTAAGAGACACAACTTGAAGTTTAGCAACTTCTCCTCAAGACGAGTAGAGTATACTCTCTGAAATGTTGAGACCACACCGATTCTTCTCAAAACCAACACTTCTCCAATGGCTCATATGGGCTCAGTCTTGGTAATCAGACTTGATGTCTGTGACTCGACAGAAGGTTCCACTAGTTACTGGCTCCCCAGAAAGTCAATAAGTTTGATTGACAATTGACAGGGGAGGGGTGTTGGAAACGTCTTACTTATCAGAGGGGCAAGTCTGTATGTCTGTGCAATATTGTGCGTGAAGTATATCAGTGAACAAGTTTTTACAGCCGGTTCAAAAAAAAAAAGAAACTACACAGCACTTGACCTGACCACCCCCCCCCCCCCAGATATGTGGAATAGTCCAGTTTTTCATGACTCATGACTTGGACTCAAGCTTGATCCAAATGACTCATGACTCCACGATGAGGACTTGGACTGGGACTCGGACTGTACCTTCATGACTCGACACAGAGGACTCAAACTAAAATACAAGACTACCTACCTGTCATGTATAATGCCTTGTACACCCATGTCTTTCAGTGACTTTACAAGGTCTGGCCTGTTGTTGTCTTCACCCCACACAAACACCACCAGGCCTTGATCATTTGCTGCTTTGAGTATTGAAGGGTCTCTGATGATATCGTCATTGTGACACACCAGTCCCTGAAAAGATGCATCATCAATATTTAAGGGTGCGCACAACATCCGTTATCTTGAAAAAAAAAATTGTTTAAACAAATTTGCACATAACTTACATGGTATACAGATGATCGTGGTGGAAACCTTCCCTTGGAATATTTTAGCCTGAAAATCTAATGTCTTTGAGAAATGAGTAGACCAATTAGTTTTGATTTAACAATGTTCTAAAATAGTGAAAGCACACATGGTTTTATCCACTATTTTCTTGTGCCTCCAATGAACAATTGAGCTAAAATCTTTACTAGTTTGTCATTTCATGTGTGTCCCATAACATGTGGATACTGGTCTTTGACAAGTGCAAATACTGGTCGGCTACAACACTTTGCTCAGTTACAAGTGAATGCTCAATTTGAATGACTCCTTGTACAATGCGCATTGACCATTTCCACCAAAGTGGGAGTCGATTCTTTTATGTATATTTTAACTTCAAAAAAGGTGGACAGGATGAGAAAGTGTAAGTGCACTATGCATAGTGCAAAGAGACAAATGATTGTTAAAGATTTTCCCATGGAAGTGCCCTGTGCAAAAGGAAATAGCCTTGCCCTGTGATAGATATTCCAGGCCTTAAGGTATAAATCCCAGATCCCTACAAATTCAAAAGACTATTTGTATTTCACTGCTGTACTTACTGCCATCTCTTCAGATAGAGCAAACCACATTGCGTTGGTCACAGTGTTACTGCGCGGGTCTTTGTAACACATGTATTTGTCCGTCCTGCCATAGTTCAGATAATTCACAGGGTACTTGTTCTGCTTCAGACGCAACCTGATCCCAATCCAGAAAATACAAGATCCCAACGAGAATGTATAAATATTAATCTAAACAACGACAATCTTAAATAAAAAATTAAGGGGTTGTACTGTGAAGCACAAATACACACTACATCACCAATCACAACACCTGCCTCTATTGAACAAAATTCTACCATTAGTACAACTTTTTAAATTTTAATTCTTTGTAAACCTTTCTGCTTTGTAAAATCTTTCAGTCTTCAAGAAATACTCTGCTGGGTTGAAACGCCAGGTCATTTCGCATTTGTACCACATGTCCTTTTGGTTGGTAAGCAGTTTGCAACAGCTATAGTTTTGTTTTCTTTTAAAAAAATGTTGGTACTGAAACCAAGTGATCCTAAAAAGTGACTAGTACTGTAACCCTTAGGCCTGCAGAAACCTGTGTAATTGGGGTTTTCCTCCCACATCCAAAACTGATATTCCTTTATCATCCTTAAAGGCACTGAACATGTTTGGTAATTATCAAAGACCAGTATTGTCACTCGGTGTATCCCAACATATGCATTAAATAACAAACTTGTGAAAATTAGGGCTGAATCGGTCATCGAAGTTGCAAGAAAATAAAGAAAGAAAAAACGCCCTTGTTGCACAATTTTGTGTGCTTTCAGATGCTAATTAAAGGCTTCATGCACGAAGTCTTTTATTATTTTAGTGAGAAGTTACCTCTTTCTCAAAAACTAAATTACTTCAGGGGGAGTCCTTTCTCACAATGTGTTATACTATCAACAACTCTCCATTGCTCGTTACCAAGTAAGTTTTTATGCTAATATATATTTTGAGTAATTACCAAACGTTTTCAGTGCCTTTAAAATGGTGACAAAATGTCAGTTTAATTTGTGGGAGGAAAACATATGGTACAGGCTTTTATGGATATTCCAGGCTATTAATAAGTTAAAATTTTGCTGATTTTTCCAAAGGCAAAAAAATACAAATTCTGGTTTAAAGTAGGAAGAATATCATGCCTGACACTTGGGTTAGTCTATGACAACAGTATTCTAAACAAAAATATTATTCCAAGTGTTCAGATAAAAAAATCGAAAACAATCCTGCACAGAGGCATACAAATATTTTTAAATCCTGCCCCGAAGTGGTTCACATACTTACATAGTACAAATTTCAGGATCGAATGCTGAAAAGAATATCCTTCTTGTCCCGCCGTGCCTCAATACAACGTTGAGAATAGTATCAACTATTGTATTTCTATCCGGTGGTGGGAACTCACTTTCTTTGGCTTTATCCTCCTGTGAAAATAAAAGGATTGGAAAGAGAGACTTGGGTAAACTTGACAGCAGCAAATAAAAGTCCAGTATTCACTAACTTTAAAGCTCCGTTTTGGGGTTGAACAAAGACAAATTGACTTAAACAAGGGATGAGAGTCATTGCTGACAAAAAAGTCTGAAACTACATGTTGGATCAAAATTTAAGGACGTAGGGCCTACATATATGTTGAAATGATTGCGTTTCTACCTTTAGGGAACCCCTATAGAGGGTTTAGAATTCAAAGGGGTTTTAGGAACTGTGTCCAGTGAAGTAGATCAAAGGGCAGTCTTTCTTTTATATGGAAAAATGAAAGGCTTTTTTTATTCACCAGGCTGACATAAAAAGTCTGAGTTCAGACAAAAGTCTGACAAATCTCATCCCTGTTAAACCTACGACCTCCAGATTAATAAGCCCGCACTCTACCTACTGAGCTCTAGCCTTTTGTTGGAAGTCTCCCTTATTTTGTAAGTGAGAAAACTTATTCTCCTGGTATGTCTGCTGCCACCTAGTGTCTGTCCTAAGCCCATTGGTATTTGAGACAGAGTCTGGACAATGACAGAAATGTTTCTTCATTGTATTCTTGGAATCTCTGGAATTCTTCTGAGGATTTCCGCGAAAGGGGGGTACAAGAGGAAAAGAGTGCGTTAGACTAGAGTATAAGATCATTTGCAAGAGGCCTCCCTCTGCTACCTATCAGGCATTGTATCACTTGTTTTTCTCCTTACCATGATCATTGGATACTTCACTTCAATATTGGCTGCACAGTGGATTGGCAATGACTGGAGCACCTGTAAACAGATGACAATTTTAATTTCAACATTAATTCAAACTTATATTTCAAATATGCACTTCTCCCATAACTGGCCACAAAAAACATTTGTTCAAAAAAAACCCAAACAATAACTATTTCAGTGAGTTTAATATTCAAGACTTACACTTCTAATGATGCACTCGGTGCTTTCTAAGACCTATGAAAAAAAGCTACTCAGGTGGGATTCAACCCATGACCCTGGCATCTCAACTGCTAGACCATCAAGTATGCCCAGTGATAAGAAGGCAGTTTGAAGACGGCAAAACTTGAATTTACTTTGGAAGGTTGTACAAGCAAGCATTGTTGGAAACTAAATCCAAATTGGCAGAGGTTGTTTTGGCCAAATCAAATTATTCCCGGCCGAGTCAGCTGAGGGGGACTGGAATAGTTGGAGTTAAGTAAACATAAAATACTTTTAGGAAAACACTTTCCAAATAGTCTCCCAGCCCCAGACTACCTGCTGCAATTCTGGGAAGGGTCTAATCTCTTCTGGCCAGTCAGCTTCACTCAAAATGGGAGACTCACCTTAAAAAAAGAAAAATAGATAACAAATCTTCAAGTGTTGATTTTCAATTTTTTGTAAATAGAATAGATACATAGATGGATTAAAACTTGTTGTCATCACTCACAGCAGAAACCAAAATGGTGATGACAAAGAATGATTACAAAACAATACAACAATGATTCTGAGGAAGGTGAGTGTTGTTTATAAATGAAGGATGACAGATGTAAAGTCAACCATCTGCTGTTTATGGACGATTTGAAGTTGTTTACAAAAAACGTGTGTTTTGTAATGCATGTAAAATTACCCAGTGCACTTATTGTAAAGAGAAGGGGTTCGCCCCGGTGTTCCTGGTTTGATTGGCTGCATATTGCACCACAGCACCTTGTAAACCATTACATAGTGCTATGTTAAGGAATAGGTCTCATACTCCAACAGGTAACTCCGCTTACCTTGTAGAAAAAATACTGAGCGCTTTGAGACACCCATCGGGAGTATAAAGCGCTATATAAAAACTGCGTATTATTATTATTATTATTATTCTGATGGCATCGCTCTGCCAGATGATGAACAGATGAGGGCTTTGGGTGAGGAGGAGAATTATTGGTATCTTGGTGTACTTGAATCAGACCATGTCCTTCAAATGGAATCAGTTGATGCGTAATTCTTACCCTGTTTGGAATGGTATGGTAATACCTCTTCAACCACAAAAGGATAACCTTTCTGTAAAAAAGAAAGAAGAAAACAAAGTAACAACAGTATTCATAATGTGCTTTAATCCTAAACGAGCCCAAACCCTACAAAATCCAACAGCATGTTTTGTTTGATTCTGTTGGACTGATTTTTGATCATTTTTCACTCCAACTCATTTGAATCTGAGAAACGATTCATGCATGAATCGTATCCTCAGATTTCTAAGGGTCATTGTTCGCTTGTGATTATCCCAAACTATTTGAGTCTGAGAAAGGATGCAGATTTCTGAGGGTTTGTGTCCATTTGTGAATGCTGCAGCCAAAGATGCGGTTAGTACCCGCTGTTACCTTGCTAAACGTGGACGGATTTGATGTTCTTGTGAAAATACCATGACAGCTTTTTACTATTTTCTGAGCAAGGAGACACTGTATTCAGCTGAAACTTTCACTTGTGACTTTTTTTGCATATTTTTTTTCAAATTTTGCCTATAAATCAGCATTATGACAATATTGACAAACACCAATCTATGACCTTAAAGCTGGGGCAAAGCCATCACTTTGGAAAAAGGCCTTTGAATATTCAAATAAATTAAGAGAGAATGCTATGTACAATTCTTTCTATGACAATTGGAAGCATTGTATTTCATACAGCTACAGTTCATCAGGGATAATAATAATAATAATAAAAGACATTTGTAAAGCGCCTAATGCAAAAGCCTCTAAGCGCATAAAGAGAAAAATAGCAATATACAAAGAGTGAAAATTACATTACAAATAAGCAGATTACAAATAAGCAGCTTCAAACAAATGAGTTTTTAACAGAGACTTAAAACAGTTTAAAGAACTAGCCTGGTGAATATGCACAGGAAGACTATTCCAAAGAAATGGAGCAGCGTAAGAAAATGATCTTTGACCATAAAAAATGGAAGAAGCTCTTGTGAGATCAACCTGTGCAGTTGCCCACTCGTGAAATACGGGTGACTGATGATGCCTCCATTTGTTGTTCACTGCCAGGCCAGCCAACATTTTGTTACCAATTAAAATAAATGTCTGAAGTGTTTAGTAGAGATTTTTTTGGAAGTACAAGCCCTTACTTTATCACTAAAAGGAAAATTCAAAATTTATAACTTTTGTTTGTTTGACACAAATGTAACTTACCCTAAGTGACCTGAGTTGATCCAGTGTCATTGCCCAAAATGGCAACTTTAGTGGCGCTGATCCGTCTTTGGATGTCTGAGCATAAATAACCAAACAAAAAGGAAACTTGTGTCATAGAAAAGTAATGAAATATGTGCAATGGAATGGGGATTGAAAATGGAATTGGAAAGGGAATCGAGTGGGAAAGGGAAATGGAATGGGAAAAGGAAATGGAATGAGGAAGGGAAATGGAATGAGAAAGGGAAATGGAATGAGAAAGGGAAATGGAATGAGGAAGGGAAATGGAATGAGAAAGGGAAATGGAATGAGAAAGGGAAATGGAATGAGAAAGGGAAATGGAATGAGAAAGGGAAAGGGAATGAAAAAGGGAAAGAAACATGTAAAGGAATGGAATGGGTAAAGGAATAGAATGAAAAGGGAAATGGAATGAGAAAGGGAAATGGAATGAGAAAGGGAAATGGAATGAGAAAGGGAAAGGGAATGAGAAGAGGAAAGGGAATGAGAAAGGGAAAGGGAATGAGAAAGGGAAAGGGAATGAGAAAGGAAAATGGAATGAGAGGGGGAAATGGAATGAGAAAGGGAAAAAAACAAGTAAAGGAATGGAATAGGTAAAGGAATAGAATGAAAAGGGAAATTGAATGAGAAAGGGAAATGGAATGAGAAAAGGGAAATGGAATGAGAAAGGGAAATGGAATGAGAAAGGGAAATGGAATGAGAAAGGGAAATGGAATGAGAAAGGGAAATAGAATGAAAAAAGGAATGGAATGAGAGGGGGAAATGGAACGAGACGGGGAAATTGATTGAGAAAGGGAAAGAAACAAGTAAAGGAATGGATAAAGAAATAGAATGAAAAGGGAAATGGAATCAGAAAGGGAAATGGAATCAGAATGGGAAAGAAATGTACAAAAGAAATGGAATGAGAACAGGAAAGGAATAGGTAAAGGAATGGAGTGAGAAAGGGAATAGATGAGAAAAAGGGGAATAAAATGAGAAACAGGATGGAATGAGAAAGGATAGTAATGGGAAAAGGAAGGTAATGGAAAGGGAATGAAATAAAAAAGGAAATGCCATGGGAAAGAGATCACTTATTTTGCTTAAAAATTTAATCCAACAAGGTGTTAATCGTTGAGTCTGTAAAATTTGCCTCGGAATACATTTGTACTGTTGTGTCAGAAAAACTACTTCACAATTGAGTGGTTGAACCGTCTAGTCACAATATGTCTAAATAGTTTGGTAACGAGATGATTAAAACACATACATATGATTTTCAGAAGGCAGGAAAAATACAGTAAGAGCCGAGACCAGAATTCAAACCCACATGGAACACGACTGACCAAGCACAGAAGAGAAACAAATTGAAATTGCGGTTGGTACATACATCTTTTGTAGATAGTTTAGCTTCACAGTCATGATAGACAATCGGAACAAGATCCTTAGTCACGTTGACATCAAACTCTACAAAATCAGCACCCTTGAAGAAAAAGAGAAAGGAAGATGAAAGATTCTGATGAAGGGGAATGTTTTACATCAAAATCCAATGAAATTGGTATAACAAATCAAACAAATCAATTTTATTTTAAGAATTGAAATCAACCACTTAACCAAATTAACGCAGAATGACATGTTTATCTACAAAATTGAAAGAATTATGGTGGACATTTTTCACACCCCAAACAATTTATTGTTGTTGTTGTTTTTTTATCCAACCGGTCTTTCCAGTGTGTAGCGTGCACAGGCAGGCACCTACCCTTATGCGCTTTGCTGCACTGTTACAAAGAGTGACAACAGGTTCTGGAAAACATGCCTGGAAAACATCCCTTTCCGGGGGTTACTATGTAATCCCCCATTCCAGACCTTTGTCCTATTGTCTTACAAATGTGGCATACAAGAACAGACAGCCTGCCACCATTGTTCGTCATTATACTTGGCTCAATGGAAGATTCCAGCATACCAGGGCTCACAGCCAAGGTTCTTCGAATCACGGTGAGTGCCTAATCAATTTTTCATCGCATGACAACATCAAATCCTGGAACTAATTAAGATAATCTTTGTTGTCTTTTCTATATCAAGTCAGGGTTTCGTTGTGGCAAAAAATTGTTTGAAGAAAAACGATTACTCAAGAAGCTCCAAAAAATTCAAAAAAATAATACTGCAGGTGGGCACTAACCCCTTTTTAAAAAAAAAGATATATGCTATAGAATGCAAGAGGTCGTGGGTTCAAATCCCACCGGAGTAATACGCCTGTAAAAATTTCCCATAGAACTCAGGAAAGCACTGCTTATCACTCATCGGTGAATGGTTACACCAAAAATATAAAATCGCTTCTGTTTACACATGAATAAAACATTGCTATTAAGTGCAATTTTATAAAAAAAGGAACAAATAAAAAAAGTGAGTTTCATCTTACGTGGACTGCACCTTTCTGGAAAGCCCTTATAGTGTTCTCTGGAACATGTGAATACACTGGAATACTGGAAAAAACAAATAACATTCTATTTCAATCCATGCTGTATATTGGGATGAGGCGGTTTTCATATTTTTATGTCAAGGGATTATATATTATTACTTATATAACACCCACGCAGATCCTTGCCATTTTATTGGAGGATTGTCCATCACGTGATAGCAAATAAACGTACCATTGCACGCTACGTCATTTACCGTGCATTTTTCGTTCCATTCACCGTGAATTTTTCGTTCCATTTGATTTGTTCTATTGCACGCTCGCCCACCCTCCATTGACGAACGTGACTATTCGATTAAAATTGGCAAATGACAAATG
>JAUELU010000030.1:6557767-6570484 GCA_032357145.1 Evasterias troschelii | reverse complement strand
AGTTCCGGCAATAATGAAGCTGGGTGAGTGAATGTTTATTTACTGGATTAGGGGGATTATCTCAGTGGGGAAGAGGATCGTTTGTTTACTTAAAGACTCCCCACAGAGGTTGAAAAGGATGTGTGAAAACTGCCAATATTTTTAAAGGGCCGGATTCGTCATGTGACATTTTGACCAGTGCCAGGGCAGTTTGTTTTCCTAATATTTAAAAGCACAACGGAAAAATAACCACAAAATAAACATAACCATGTCGTTAACATGTCAAACCTGATATATTACCACTCTTGTATAAAATACCTTCAACAACTGTGCTATACGTGGAAGCACTTTTTACAAATCACTTTTTATTTCAATTGCCACTTCTGTTTAGATTATGCACGTATTGTACAAGTTTGCCTATACAAGGGAACCACATCTATACAAAACATTGTAAATAATTATATTAACCCAAAGGCCGAGGAGATCACAATTTAAATAGTTCAAGTTCCTTAAACAATTGGATTTGCCTTGATTAATCTAAACAAAACAAGTTGTTATGTTGAACTAACTCTCTTTTAAGGGCGGCTAGAGAGCCGCTATTTAAACTAAAACAAGTATTCCAGTCGTTTGACCCGCTTCGGATCACTTCAACTTTGCAATAACCAAATAATTATGTTACTTCTCACACTACCAATTTCTGTTGGTACATGTGAAGAATAACACACATTAAACCAACAAACCCAAAATAAGGTGCCAAACATCACCGGCAAATAAATTATGGCCATTTTCCTGAAGTTTGTCTGCGATATTGATAATTATTTTGTTTAAAAATGTTGGTTGAAAAACGCCGTTAAAAATTCTCACCTTTAGAATTTGAACGCAAGGGCTAAAAACATTTAATATATCATATGTGAAATGCTAATGTGTAAAAAATAGTTCACGTAAATACTGAGCAGTCGTCTTGTTTTTTGTTTGAGGAGACGAAGTTACCAAAATCGTCTTTCGGGGGACATTGTACCCTGTTGACCAGTTCGGGATCACTCAGCATCTCATTGCGGCAAATGGTGCCGCACTAACTTACTAAGTGAGTAGAAAGTTTATTTATTGCTTTTGAGATACATTACTTCAACAAATTCTTGTAGATTGATTTGTTTAGTGAGAAAATGAAACTTGAAAGGGTCATTGTTGGTTTTAGGCATACTTCACTTTTTCAACTGCCTTTGCTGTGTTTTTTTGTTTTTGTCGATGGGTTCTTACGCTGCTGTTAAACACTTCCATGACATTCACTTAAGAAGTCAAAGTCCATGCCAATACACTTCTGAAGTTTCGTGTCCTTGAGAGACAGTTTTATCATAGAGCTACAATGGGAGGAGTATTGGTTTGCAATTAAGGGCACGCTACTGATTCAGAATAGAATCAACTGATTCTGAACTGGTCAAACAGCTGACGATACTTTTCTCAAAGCCTCCTGAAAAGTACTAATTTTTTTTTGTCAGTGGATACTTGGTGAGTTTTATGACATGCTTAGGTAAACTGATCAATTTTTTGTTTAAGTTGTTAAAGAGATTGCAACAAAAACAACGTGGACTTAATAAGGGATCCAGAACTGGTCAAACGACTGTAGCTTCGCTGTTTCAGAAATTGTGCAAGTGTAACATTTTGTAGCAGTTTGTTCCCTTAAGCCATTCGACAGTGGACACAGCACTATGACACCATTAGGTTTGTGTTAATTTGTTTCATATACACCCAAACCAAAAAGCGCACCCCTGTAGTGTCCACCGTATCTCAAAAAGGCTTATGGAACTTATGCATTGACACTGACGTCTTGCCCCTGCCATCTTTAGAGGTAAAACGACGATGAAACAATGGAAAACGCATGTACGCATGAGCAACCCCCTTTTGACCTATACGTGGTGACGCCCCATTGCAGTGACGTCATGTGCATAAGTTTAGCAAACTGTCTTGAATTAATTTAACAGAAAAGTTTCAACACAAAAATGGCCACAAACAAACTCATGAAGTTTGTCTTTTAATTCTCTCCAGTTATCGATTATAAATTCCCACCCCAATTTTCCTGAGCCTCCTGAGTGATACTTGTTTGATATATTACTGCACCAGACACACTCCGTTTTGTAAGGTTTTTTCTGTAGTGCAGCTTTGTACACGGGGAATAAAACTAGTATTATGGGAGGTTCGTAGCAAGTTTTTATTACAACAAGTTTACATCAATTTAGAAAAAACAACTGATACTTGTTGCCTTTATTGACACACCGTTTACTGGGTGCTTTTAAGTAAACGCATCCGAAATGACTAGGGAGTATAAAGTCGAACCAACCAACAAAATGCATTCTAGATTATTAGAATGATTACTTTCGACACATTGACTTCGATTCAGACACCATCGGTATAACTTTGGAAATGTTCACTTTCCGTACATGGCTTCCAATATTGACGAACAGAGTCTTGGAAGGGACCAAAGGTTTGGTTTCCAAAAGGGCTTACGGGTCATAAGGGGACAATAGTAAGTATTACATGCTCAATAATAATAGACTGCGCAAGTCTTGTGCGTTCGTTAACATTGGATTCAAATCAGGGCCCAATTTGATAAAGCTACTTGAGCAGAAAATAGCGCTTAACAATTTTCTGCTTAGCAGAAATGAGCAGCATACCAGTCACAGATTGTACATGTGACCATGGAGGTGAAGTGAGACATGGTAGTTTAGCTGGTAACCTTATTCTGGTAAGCATAAATTTGTTGTGCTTAGCTATTTTGTGTGCTTAAGCAGCTCTATGAAATTGGGCCCTGGTCCCAATATTCCTATACGTTCTCGTCATTGGTTAAGCTTAGTGGCCAAGTCATCTGTTGAAAATCTTCAAATTGACTTTTTCAATAGGACTCGACCACTGAAGAGTAAACACATACAACACTTTGATTTTATCAACATAACTAGGTTGGCAAAACTAAGATACTAGCACAGAGCTTACCAAGTAAGCACAGCCGAATTGCTAGGTCTGCTAACTGTAAGGCGAACGATTAGCACTTGTAGTTGTAGCAAGAAATATTTACTTTTGTTTGCACGTAGTATTTCCGAAGGCAATTTTGCAGGGGTTCCTTGTTTAATTTGAGCATGGTTGTGAAATTTTACAAATTTCACTGATTAGTGTGAAACCCAACTATGATCAGACTGTCCAAGGTCTCAAGTCAAGTCTTCTCAAATTTGCCGCTCTTTATGGACAGTTTAGACATTGTTTTCCTTTCACACGAGGTGCGTTTTGTAAATTTTGCAACCATGCTTAAACTAAGCAAGGCACCCTTGCTTAACTGCTGTGTGTGAACAGGGCTATATACGGCTGCTAGCACAAAAAATTTGCACTAACCCGACAAAATAAAAATGGACAATGGTGACAGTAAGCGCAGAAACCTGTAGCGCGCAGAAACCTGTAGCAAGCAGAACTATGACTTTTTACCCGGCATGTAAGCCAGAAGTTAAACAACTTGAAGTTCAATTCTTTTCAGAACCCTTCCATCCAGCGAAAATGACCCAATCACAAAATGGTGGCTACCACAGACCAATACTAAATACATAATTTTGCGACATGAAGTAAATGTTTTATCCATTTTGATATAATATAGTACATATAATCATAAATACATTTACATAACATAGGGATTAACTCTTGTTTTCATAAATTTCATATCCATCTTATTATCTGTACATTTTGTTGTTAACTAAAAGAATTGTTTACTACAAAAGCACTGAAAGAAATTAGCTGGCATGATTACTGAAGTCCAAGCAAATTTAGGACGACTCGATTAAATAACCAAACCTGTAAAGGGCGCTTCAAGTAAAGATTTGCAGACATCAAACATTGTAATGCATTGAGCTATAAACTGGCTTTCAAATTATACTTTGGTCATCTTAACATATTCATTTCAATCACTGTTATTAATCTGAAATACAAAATTAAACACGGGCTTAAAGTCAAGCACGGTTGAAAAAGTTGCTTAAGACCTTTGAAAGAAAAACTGCCAAAAATGCACAAGCACATTATTTTAATTTGTTTGAACAAAATTGTTTTAAACACTATTGCAAGTGGCTACATCTGCTGTTTATATAAAGCCAAGATAATAGTTCAACTGACTGTTCCCATTAAAACCCAACAGCTATGCGGTCCTTTTTTTTAAACACTCTACAAAATTACTTGTTCTAGGTTTGTACTACAAAAACAACCGATGTGATAATTAAATCAAAAGGCAGTCATTTTTTAATATCATTTTAATTTTGTGGTAAATGGAAACGTGATAAAGTATATGCATCTTTATTTACAGAGAAGTCTCAGACGATGTCACGTGGTGTGGTAATTACATGTGTTGCCCATGACGTACGCAGATAAAAGGGGAACATTTTCTGGTAAAACAGAGTAAACGAGCATAAACGTGACATCCCATGCCAAAATCAAGTACTTCCCAGAAACTTTATTTGAATTAAATTTGTTTTAATTAATTCTGGTTGTGAAGCCATGGGTCCTCAGAAAAGCGAACTCAATTACTATAGCCAATTCCTGCGCACAAATTTTAAAAAGGAGCCTACAGGAGTGTTTGCATCACGTAATTCGCTTCGCATTCCCTCTTGCGTGAAGTATGTACCCGGTTTACCATTCCGATGTATCGCTAATTTTTTGCAAAATTAATAGTAAGTGGATTTAAACATTAGACAGCCCAGGAAGATGTGCACTTCCATTGATACTGAAAGACAGAACACCCATCATCAATAAGTAATAATTAATTAAAGGATGTATATGAGCTCCTGTCTGGACCAGACACTATTTCAAATTACATGCAGCCATATACAATCAACTACTATTTTACAAGTATTCCATGCATTGTGCAAAGCATGAGAAAATATTTTATAATAAATTTGTTTTGAACGGCATCATCTGTCACACGTTGCTTAGAGAGAACTTCCCAAGTTTGTTTTGTCTTTAGGTGAAATAATTGGGGGATACAACTTTTGACATAGCCCCTGCAGAAGGGAACACATCTCTATTAAGAATGGGTACACCTTCATAACTTGAGAGATTGATGTGAATTTGAAGTAATGCCCAGTTGGGGGGAAGCTAAGCCAAGCAGTGCTTTTGTCCTAATATTGTAAGACTAAGAGAGTGGCAGCATGGATGCCTAAAGCCTTCATCTATGCAGAATAGGAGTACAAGGCAGGTTTTATTGGGGACTCAATTTCTAGAAACCACAGTGACAAAATACACCTTTCCAAACAGCACAATTATCTGATGAAACATGAGGTGATCACAGTGGGCGAGCTGGCACGGCTGGCCGGCCTGGAATAGGTGGAGCTGCTCCACCGGCAGGACGCCTTCAAGAAGAAGAGAACAAAAAGTCATACATTTAAAAATTCAACTTATTGATATTTTCAAAACATCAGGCCATGAACTTTTTGTCTGTATTGATACCATAGGTTCTTTTAGTTGGTAAGCAGTTATTTTTTCTAGTTTTAAGGAACTAAATATTACAAAGGGGTGGTACAACATTGGTGTGTGGAGAAGTACAATTATTCCGCTTCTCTAGTATACAAAAAAGAAGGGGGGAATGCATCGAAATGGGAAAAATAAAAGTGGTCAGAATGTTGTGACTTACTTTGGGACCGATGGTGCTTGTCTAGCTGGCATGTCAGGCCTACTAGGGATGTGAGGAACAGGTGAAGCTCTTGGTGCAGATGCAGATGCAGCTGAAGCTCCAGGTCTAGACGGAGGAGCATGAGTGGTCCTCCTTGCACCTGCGGCTGCTGGAGTAGGACTGTCACAAGTCAACAAAAAATACATCCAGAGTCAGAATGCCAGTTTCTAAACAAACAAATAGCTTTCCTTTCCAAGATGGAACTTAACCCTTTAGATACCATTTATTTTTGTATAATCATCACAAAACGCCCAGACATTACTAATATTTTTATTGAAATTTTGTCAGTAAAAATGTCAACATGAATTAAAATGAAAGAGAAAATTTCTTGTTTAGAAATTGGGATACTATGTCAACATACTACATCAGAAAATTCCATATGTGGCCATGACCTTTACTTTGACCTCTTAATGTGAAGTAGGTTAAACTTTGCAGCCGTCTATGGTCTCTAAAGGGTTAAACAAGGAACTTGAAGGTAGTGGTAGCACTTTAAAACAAACTATTACATAACAAACTGCATGAGCTTTAACAGCACCAACTACTTCATCAGATATAATGAATGGGACAAGCCATGTACATGCCTTTTAAAAGTCTACAAAATTTAAGAAATTTACGGGTGAATGAATCCAATAACAAAGGGTGGTGTAGAAAAATTGACTAAAGCCGGATTTGAACCTCTGACCCGACAACCTTCCGGATTAACGTGCCGGTGATCCACCAACTAAGCTACCTAGCCCTATAATGGCGGTCTCTCTATTTGTCAATATCTTTGTTTGGGGAATGCCAGTTTAGAGACTTGTAATGTTTGTTTCCATTTTCACAAGGATGCCATCTATTGGAAATTGAGTGCATCACAAAACTTATATCACGTTAACGCCCCTCTTTAAAGCAAAATTGTGATATCATTTTGTCCACTCTGAGATTGGGCTGGATTTTCAGCGGTCTGCGGTAACTACTTGAAGGTGTGAAGCAGTGTGACTTTGTTTCCCATCTACAGAGCTGCCAACAATTGCATCTCGCAATCACAGAACTTTTTGTACAACAATCAAAGAGATAAGTAGGATTTGAAACTTTGCATGGTGGGAGTAAAATCAGGTGAGGTTGCGGTAGCACCCAGTGTAAATCTCTTTTGAGTAATGTTGGTTCTGAAAAGAACCGGTGGTTGACAACTCAACGTTTCGATCAGCTTTCTCCTGAAGACAATCAGAGCGTACTGATCGAAACATTGAGTTGTCAACCACCAGTTCTTTTCAGAACCAACACTACTCATAAGAGATTTACACATGGTGCAACCGCAAACCTCACCTAATCAAGGAGATATTTAGAATTACATTGAACATAATAGGGGAAAAGTTTCCATAATCAGGTAGATTTTCAAACATGCAAAGATTGCTTCTTTCTCAGGGAAGTTTGCAAAATCAGGGAGTGTTGGCCGCTCTGCATCTGAGTGGAGGTTGGATTTTGTCCCAAAGAACCCTCAAAGCACTGACTTTATATAACACTTAATAAGTACATCGGTAAAGAGTAAAGTTGAAATTCAATTTGAGGTATTGAACTGAAATCAGTTTTATAATTTAGGTTAAAACAATCTCTTTACAAACGAGCAGTGTCCACAAATCTGTTAGCACTTACCCATTAGAAAATGGTTTGATCAAATCATCGTTGTCAACAGGGGGCGGTAGAGGAATGGACTTTGTATTTATGTTGATATCCCCAATGATCTTAAGGGCCTCCTTGGTCGTATTATACATCTTCAGCATCTCCTCCCGCCTCTGAGCTTCCTCTGCAGATTCCTCCATCAAAGCATCCTAAAATCAAAGACAGGTTCCATTAAAGATAGGTTTTGTCAATGTAATGCCAATTTATTGGCAAAATTATCAAGAAAGATACAATTAACTTTTGCAAGATGAGCGTGTGATAATTATGCAACTTAGACCTCCCATGTTCTATGGTTACAACTGTTCTTACCTGATCTCCAGTTGAGTAAAGATGAGCCAACAGTTCACCAAGGATAAAATCCTTCGTCTGAAAAAAACAAAATACAAATGCAAAAAGTTGAAATCACAGAGTCAATTAATCAAATAAGTTGTATCAAAAAGTAAATGGCTTTATCAATACATTTCATCAAGAGAAATTTTACCAGAGAATGTAAATTGACAATTTTGTGATCAGTTTATCAATGACAGACCTTCAAAATGCAGTTACCACCTTTGAAACCACAAGGTGTTGTGTTGATTGTTTTAGAATTTGCTAAATGTTGGTCATAATGTGCATCTTCCAACCTCTACATCAGACGTTGAAAATTATAGAACTTAAACTGGCATATGGACACCACTTTGCCTGCTGGAAATTAAAGCAATTAAGATATCTGCACTTGAATGTCCAGGTAATGGGATGGGTTGGAATCCCACCCAACAAGCAGCCTATGGATTTTTTCCCTTAAGACAATACAATGCATAATATGTGGTAGAGGGTGTCCCCCCACGTAATGTTCTCATACTTTAACAAACCATTCCCCTCTTGAACAGAAGTAGCCCCTCCCCTAAACTCCTCTAAAGAATTCCTAAGATTCCCAGATCACAACGTAGACACAATAAGCAGGGGGGGGGGGGTTATGCCATGCCACTGATCGAGCAACAAATCCATAGGACTTGGACAGCTTTGACTATCAGTGCACTGACTATCACACATTGGTAAAAGGGTAAGCCTCAAATCTTACTCTTCATTCCTGAAGCAATTTTTATATCCATTAAGTTGTTTCTGATACACGATGCTAGATACAGGATTCGAACCAGCTTCAGGACACTGGGCACACTTGGTGGTCTAGTGGCCAGGCATCTACTCTAGAATGAAGGGGTAAGGGATTTTTTTCCCACAGGACTTGAACAATTTCATGTCCAGTAGATCGACTTGATGATTAAAGAGGGAGCCAAAGGTGAAATTCAGGCTTGTAATTTACTCATTTTCTAATAAATAGAGTCATAATGTAAACAGGATTTCAAAACAATACACGTCTCTAACCTCACGTTAAAATGGTTTCAAATGCCACTGTGTTCAATAACCTTTAAGTGCAATTTTTGTAAACAAAAAAAAATTGTCAATGTCATATTTCAAATATAAGGTCTTTACATTTTTCTACAAGGAATGTTTGGTTCAATCCTGAATTTGTTATGATATTCAATCAAAACAGTGCTCGTGTTTGACTTTTTGATTGGTGCCGAAACCTCTCGTTGAAATGAACGGACACTTTTGTTTTGCTGTTCGATGACAGTATGTTTCAAATTTTTCTCTGAAATAGTATCAAATAAAATGAAATTTTACACCATTTTAACATGAGACTAGAGGCCTATAATTTCCCCCACAACTTCATGGAGACTCTATCTATTGGAAAATGGGTGCATCTAAAACATTTGACTGACCTAAGTGACCCTCCTTATAACAGCTTTTATTTTTAGAGTGAGATCTCAGTATATGGGATATGGGAAAAGAACTGTTCTGCTTATTAACTACTACCTGGGCGGACGGTAGGACATCGACCGGGACTACTACTTTCGCTTAGTGGATTGAGGGGAATCCTCGTTATTAGCCGCAGAGTGAGATCACAGTAATTACTCACATCGTTGATGGTGAGATGCATACATGTCTTGGGGACCAGATCTCTGATTTGTTTGCTGATGATCTTCATGTAAGAGTCCACCAGGTTACGGATCGTCTCCACTTGTCTCTCTAGCTGTGGGTCCATGGAGCCCATTGATTCATTAGTTGACTGCAAGGAAAAGATAGCAATTCAATGACACAAATACAAATATGGACAGACTTACCGTGAACATTTTTTAACGCCCAAAACAAGTGCGGATTTTCCCTTTTTTTGTTTGCTAACAGAACGACCGACGTTTATATCCATCCGGACTTTCCAGTGTGTAGCGTGTTGAGGAAGGCACCTTCTGTGATATACTTTGTTGCAACCGTACAAAGAGTGACAACAGGTTCTGGAAAACATGCCACTTAAAAATCCCATTTCTGTTTTTTGTGTGTGTTACCCCCAATTCCAGACCTTTTTGCTCTTGTTGTACAAATATGGCATACAGATATGGAAAGGCAACTGTATATGATGGAACAACTGTGCACTGAACAACCTTAGAGCTGTGTAGACCCATTAAGCACTCAGTATCATAATGCTGGCTGGCATAGTTTGTTTTAGCAAGGTCAAAGTGTGAACCAACTGAATCTCTGGCCGCCGCATGTACAAACATTCCACCAGGAATGTGAGAAACAATTTACACTTGAATCGTAGTTAAAATGTTTTTATTGATTTCTAATCACTAGGGAAGCTTCAGACGAATAATGTCGCAGGATGCTTTACTACCATTACAAAAATGTTGTTCTGGGTCAAACCCAAACGATTCAGACCTTACTAGTCCAACATAATGCTGGACTTTTAAACCAAACGAAAGAAACCAACCGCTCCTTCCTCGCTTTCATCCTTGGTTCGTTCTGGGTAGACGCCAGCACGGAGGAATGAAGCCTTCCAGCTGTCCACTTCCTCAGCGGTGTCACATGACAATTCCAGCTGCTTGTAGTCTTTGTAAACATTCCTGTTGACGACAAAAAAGACAACAAATGTAAAAAATACCTTGAGGTAGGGGTCTAATTTTTTGATCAATAATTACAAAAAGTTCAGAGCTGTGCAAATATCTAAATTACATTCAAATGATAAGGGAACAAAATATAAACAAGTTTAAATAGCATTCCCGTTACAAATTTTTGCTCAAGCACCTGTTTAAGGACAGTGCAAACTTTAAAAGATGTTTACTTACCTTTGGTCAGGTAAAAAGAGAGCAAAGATTGGTCGACGAGACATAAAACCTGACTCCATATCTCGCAGTCTAAGACCATCTAACGGCAGCATGTACTTCTTGTCTTTTTCCTGGAGATATTGATTAGAACAAAAAAAGTTTAAGATTTCAGCAACGGATGATTATAAAGGGGGCTGTGTTGTCATAACCAAAGCAGGCCTGCGGCTTTACATGGACTTGTGAACCCTAACCCAGTTACTTCATGTGAGTGCCCTCCCTCCGTATCATATCTATGGAGAGCACGTGCGCATGCCCTGTAACTGTGTGCCAGTTAATAATCGACATTCAACCACAGCCCCTTCAACCATTTAGCGCTAGCACACGCAAATTTGTTTACGAACCAGAAAACATTGTTGAATGATTAACATGTTTTCGATTGATACACACAGGACCAAATTTATTTTTCGTAGGAGGTCAATATCGGGTGATATGTTAACAAGCCAGACTTCCAGTGTGTACCGTTCACCGGCATGAGCTAATGGGAGTGCCCTTGAGGTCTTTTACACAATGGAACAAGGACCTCACAAGGGAATCCGTTGTTCAACCTTGACCCCAAACAAGCCAATTCTTTAAAAAAGAGAACAATAGAACAACAATAGCAGAACCCCACAAACCAGGTCTGTAAGGTTGTGTGCTATGCTTTGTTTCCCTTTACAAAGAGGGGCAAAGGGTACTGGAATTACAAAGATGCAGTGACAATGCATGTGAAAATAATGGCACTCTCCGAGAGCCATGTTTGCATAGATTATCACTGCAGGCGTCCTTAGTTTCAATAGACTGGTTACCAGTCCCTCAACTGTCCTTTGAATTATGAAGACCAGGGGTCGATTTCACAAAGCACTAAGATTCATCTTAAGATGAGTTATCAGTATTACCATAGTGATTTGTATTGTGACATCACTCTTTGCTAAGCAACTGCGATGGATTTGCAGTTATGATCAATCTTAACTCTTTGTGAAATTGAGCCCAGGAACAACAGACCAACAAGAAACAGACTGTGCAGGTCTCTCATGCATTTGCCTGAGATAAAGCGAGATTTAATTTTTCAACGCTTTAGGATCGAATACACGCAAGACTGGCACACTATATGAAAAACAAAAATTACTTGAAAATGACATCAAGGATATAAGCGTTAGGTGAACAATCATAAAAAGTACACACAAAATGTGCATGTGGGGAGGTCTACAATATGCTCTATATAGCAATCGCTATACATTTTCCAGAAGCAATATCACTCACCTCCGCATCCTTAAACCACGAGATACTTTCTGCCGTCAGGACGAACCAATAATCCTTAGAACCGCCCTTCATGAAGCTGATGTTATGCATATTCATGTATCCTTTGCGAATAACCTGAATAGAAATCCAACCTCACTATTAATATACACAGTGGTAATCCAAGCAATGGTGAATCAAGCGACAACCTTAGCAAAGCCTCATGACATAGCCTCAATATTCATGATTGCCTACAAGCTTGGCTTCTTAAATGGACCCCTTTGCAGTGTCACATTCGTTTTACATCTGCTTCTTCAAACCCGCTATGTTGTAAAACATTTACTTTGCATTTTGTGACGATTGTTTTAAACTATTGACTTTTTGCTATTTTGATACGGTGGAAATAAAATGAACCTTGAACCTTGACCCAACAGGGTTTGCCCTTATCTTTGAAAATGACTAGCCAGATGGACCAGTCAGCTTGTCATTTTACCAGTCCGCCAGCTCTTTCACTGGTCCATATTTCGTATTAAATAGGGATGCCAACTAGCCAACGGGTCTACTTGTAGATAATTTTGACTGGTCCTTTGGATTTTTAACTGACGTCTAGCCAATGTTAAGGGAGAACACTGCCCCACTGCCCACGGAAATCACATGCAGTTTTTATAATTTTTCTGACATTTTACTTACTGTATGTCTGGTAAAAAAACAAAGGATGTCTCATAAGTGAACTTAATCACTGTACCTTGTATTGCCGGAGTGTTTCCTTTTGCAAACAGAGCTACTTATTGTCTTGTTGCTTAGAGTAACAGATTAAGAGCACCCTCAGAATTCTTGGCAATGACATACCAGAAACCTGATCTTCAAAATTATCTTTGTTGTTTTACAAATCTCCACAAATTAAAGACTCTGGACACTATTGGTAATTGTCAAAGACCAGTCTTCTTACTTGGTGTATCCCAACATATGCATAAA
>JAUELU010000030.1:6500867-6514234 GCA_032357145.1 Evasterias troschelii | reverse complement strand
TGATTCAATTAATTTGGTGACCGAAATAATGAAACAGTTAAAGAGATCGTGCAACGCTGGTCTTTCAGAATTGGAGTAAAAATGGACTGAAAGAGGTTGCCTCATAAGTGAACTTAAATCACTGTAGCTCGCAAGCCCGAGGAAACCTGTTAACAATTAGGGTGCTTGCTATATGTGAACCCTATACTCGTCCATGATATTAAAGTGCTTGGTTCTTTTACGTGCACTACCAATCCTAGTTCACGGGATCTACGGCTTAATGTCCCATCCGAAAGACAAAGCCATTATGGTAAAGCATCTTGCTCGAGGATATAAGTGTCATGACCGGAACTCGAACCCACACTCTGCTGATCAGAAACACCGGAGTTTGCGTTCGGTAACCTGACAAATTGTAAATAATAATAATATTTAATGGGCATATCTCAAGCATGCCGATATTGAAGCTCAGGGCGAATACTCATTATCACCCTGCCAAGTATGTATCGCACCAAGCTAAATCAACACAAGAATCATCTCCAGTGTCCTTATAGGTACCCATTTACCCCTGGGTGAAGAGAAGCAAATAATAATAGTTAAGCGTCTTGCTCAATGACTCAAGTGTCATGACCGGTAATCGAACCCACCCATTATAAATGATCATGAACTTGAACAGTTCACTGGACCGCTCAGTCACTACATGCCTCAAACTATCAGGAATGTCGACATGTAAGAAAATGCGGTTTGCAGTTTTACAAATAAATTTAAACAGTCTCACCCGAACGTGCACGACTCGTGAATAATGACAAACTAGTGAATATATGAAAATACTAAAAGCCTGTAAGCAGAAGTTTTTCCTTATGGTCTACCCTTAGCACATTTTTTATTTCATAAACACCACTTGAATGTTTTTAGCAAAGCTTAAAGGCACACTAAAACAGCAGATGTCACTGCCCCGTCAAATCCTTTTGATCGTTTACGAAAACATAATGCATATTTTTTTGTATTTATGTAAGCAAAAAAAAAAAAAAAAAAAAAAAAAAATGGCTCACCAGTAAACAGCTCTATGAACTTGGCCCATATTAGTTTGTACTCCCCAAAATATGAAAAATTGAACAAATAATAGTTCTTAAACAAAACCATCGGCATAATAAATTCATTGATTTCTGCAAAAACCAAAATGTTAATGGCCTGACATTTCGACCCGTGCAGAGTCTTAACTATATTTTTGCATTTATACCATAGGTCATTTTGTTGGTAAGCAGTTTGCAGCAGCTGTCTTTTTTATCAGTGGTTTCTGGAAGAGTAAAATCTTTCCTATCCTATAGTTTTCAATAAAACAATCCACACAACAAACCTGTAAACATTTACGAAATCAAGTGATCCCGTTTCAGTCAAACAACGAAAAACAGTTTGCATTTTGAAATGGATTTGTGCACGTTCTCCGTGTCTGGAGTAATCGCATTACGCAATGCTGATTTAAACGGGTCTTCAAATGCCGTTCTCTGTATTTTGACAGCATTTCAGCCGGTAATATTTCTCTAGAGGATTATTAAAGGTATGAACTTATAATCAGTGAACTTTCAGAATGATACGAAAGTTACTTTTCCCCCCAGATAATATCCTCCGGATAATAACCAATCATTATACTGTAGTAGCCCAATAAAAATTCCACGTGAATACATAAGTCTCTATGCAAACAAACATGGTAAGCTGAGGTTGATGGTACATAACATGATGATACTGTGTAGTCTCGTCTCGAAATCTTGAGTGGCATCGAGCTCTATGAAGAAATCCCGAGCTTGGGAAAACAGCTGGCCTGTCACCACTTGACAATAATTCCAAGACTACTATCATTATAGTTACAGTGTCTGTACAATGTATAAGACTGACTGACATTTTGCACACTAAATACGAACCAACAATGCTAAAAACACAAACAAATATTGCTTTCGACTGTAGAAGCAGCTGAAAAAGTGGCCAATCACATGTTTTCTACCATTGTGTATTAAAGGTAGTAATCGTTGCTGCTTTATTTTGAGGTCTTCACAAGGAGAAGCCTTATCAAAAGGCATAAGCTGCAGGTACTTATAGTCAATAAAGGCAACATTATTATTTGTGATAGACCCACACACTGAAGGGACACGGGCATTCAAAATGTTAAACCACTTACATTTTGTGTCATATTTTCACATAAATTCAATAGTTACAAAAGCAACTGCTGTACAGCTTTTGAGATGTCCCCCTTTCTTCATATCAAAAGTTTTCGGCCGACCATGCCAACCGGCGCACTTTGTAAAAGGTCTATAGACGCGTAATGGGAGGCTTTTGGACGCTAGGTGGCAGCAGACTTTATACCAGGAAAATCCATTGTTCTCGGCAATGTGCGCATGCTCAGAACTACGTAAAAAATATAAATGTACCTGGTAAAGTCTGCTGCCACCTAGTGTTCGTCTTCCATTCCTCGTCAATACTGGTGTATGTACATGTATGTTAGAAACATCTCTGCCAATATCTAAAGCATTTGTTTTTGATTGCAGCGGCGCTGATTCTGTTGTGCACAAACAGAACTTCGCTCGACTTCACAAAGAGCTAAAGGCTGATCTTAACTGCAAAGAACTCTTAATTACTAAGCAAAATATGATGTCACAATGCAAATCACTATGTCAATATTGACAACTCATCTTAAGATGAATCTGAGAGCTTTGTGAAATCGGCCCACCTGGTCTGTTTTTAATACCAGCCTCATTTTATTCGTGTAATTTGCTTCTCCTTGCGTGAGACCCCCAAATAATTGCATTAGGCCTCAAATGTTTCTTTAACCGACATCAATCTCGCAGTGAATGGACCTTGATCCTCTTTCCGTTTACTTTTTGGTACAGAGAGTGCGATGCTGACACCATGGCATACAGCTCCAAACTCGCCGACCAGTCGCCGAGGCTCCCCTCGGTCGGTCCGCTCCTCCTTCGGCAAGATCCCGGAGAATGACTACATCATCGTCGACGCCAACACCGAAAGCGGAAGACGACAGCGATCGGGCAGCCGGACGTTGCTAGGAAAGTTAGGGCGTCGAAAGAGAACCAGTACGTTGTCCTCTCCCGGGAGCAATTCAACAACAGAAGGTATAGACTCGGAAATCTGTGGAGACGGAAGGCAGGATCGAGCTGTTCCAACACTAGAACAAAATGGCGGCAAACTTGAAGACGTCACTTTGGATATACCAGTTCCACAACGGTCAGAGAATGGTTACAATGGAGACAAGAACTCAGATGACGTGTTTTTGGACGTCGAAGTACCAGTGAACAAAGTTGCCAATGGAGATAATTGCAATGGTTCGACGGATGCCGTATTACACAGCAGTCAGAAAGAGCAACACGATGGGAATAAGGGAATGGTAGAAAAGGCGGTGCAGACCGAACAGGTGGACATACGAGAACAGATTGACTTCAGAGAGCGCGGTGGCAGCATTGTGCAATGTGACCATTGTAAACGGCGTTGCTTCTGCTATCGGAACGACCCGTACGATTCTAACTCCTCAACGCAGTCCCTGAGGCTAAGTGCCGACGAGAAGAACAAGCGACGTCGCCGGAAATGGTCCCCTTTAATTAAGAAACGACAGGTGATGTTGAATCAACCAGCTTCGATGATGAGCCAGTCGGCAACTGCTGTATCTCACTATGAAAGAACCAATCCATCTTTTCCGATGCATCCTCATCCAGACGGCGTGCATTCATGTGACTCATCAGTCTGGATGCAGCCTTCGTCATCACCGAAGCGGTGGCACATTAAGTACCGTCAAAATCGACATCGGCGCCGCACTTTCTCCGAAGATAAGGTCGACGAACACGAGTCTCCAGCCAGCTCGCAGTGCGGCAACACCATCAGCGACCCAAGTCTCTGCTCGCAGAGGTCTTTATGCAACATCGATGACAACAGAACATCAGATAATCTAAGACGCGCCGGGCTGTACAACCTCTGTCTTCAGAAAACCCAAAGTCCGCTGGTGAAGAGTTCATCTTGTAGCCCTACCGTCCCTCTCCGAAGACAGACCTGGTCTGAAAAGAGCCGTCACTCACGACCCCAATATGAGGGAAATAAAAAGAGCAAAGGTTTCCTACACATGCTACGAAATTTACGCAGTTCTTGCAGCGAAACTGATGTCTCAACGGAGCATCGAAGATCGGTGGATAGCCAAGGGTACGTGGACCCGTTCTACATCACAAGAAACTTCAGTCGTCTGAACTTGAAACGACTCTCTCTGTCTCATCCGAATCTCAATTGTTCTGTGAAAGGGAGTACCACGCCCCCTGGCGGTATAAAGGGGAAAGTCTCTGCAGCTGTAGGGCGCCTGGAGAGAGCGCTGACGGGGAAGGTGTACATCAGTCGAACGTACTCCCTTGAATCACAACAATCTACCAGCAACGGTTGGAATAGTGACCTTCCAGGCAGTCCTACAGACTCAGACGCCGTGGGCTACTCATTCAGCAAAGACATAGATGCTGAGAATGGTTACATGACCTTTGACCCGGAACTGAATCCCCCAATAGGACCTCGTCGACGGCTCCTCTCCAGTTCTTGTTCGTCAGTGCCGTCGAGTCCTGGGTTCCAGGATGGCCCAGTGGCGTGTTTTGATGATGTAACCACCAACACTGGCTGTGAGGGGGAAAGCATCTACGAAAGCCTTGATAACTATCTGCCGAAGAGAAACGTCAGGGCTCTCAAGAGCTTGCCATCCTCAGATTGTGAGGCGCCACCTGAGGTAAGACGTCAAACAATGTTTTAAACTTTAGTTGGCATTAAACCACAATACAGTGCTGTTCTTGTTGGTCACTTTAGCATTTCCAGTCACCTTTGTTAATGCTTTCATGAGATACAAACATGAGCTATATTCCATTCAGTTGTGATTGGAGTAAGTTCAATCCACCCGTAAAACAAACTTAAGTGAAAACATTTATAATGAAGGTCTTTGGTAAAAACATAATATCCAAACGATCGCACAATGCTAGCCGGTCTCAGCGAGATGATTTCCCTTAATCTAAAACACGGCTTTGGCTGCCCTCCGGCTCGGTTCCATCCGCCTGTTTTCAGCCTCACACCGGAACCACACGCCGCAATAACTGACGAAAAAGGGGCCTTTTGGTATTTTAGAACTTTGAACTATGTTGGTTCGTTCTTCGTTGTCAGGTGCCTCCAAGGCCTGCGTTGCACCGACTGCGATACAGGGAACGTAAGCTACGGAGCAAGATTCCTCTACCGCCCATCCCAATAGCAAGCAGTTCCGGCAACTTTGACAACAGTGCTGTCCTCTCGGATATCACCGGTGCCAATTCAGCGGGGAACTTAAATAGTGCACTTCATTTATATAAGACAACTTGCCGTCGGAACAATTTTATCTTTGGGCACAGTTCCTCCTGCGGCACACTCCCGTCTTTCCAAAGGGATTCTTCTGAGGAGGACTCTGTGTTCGAAGGGCAGGTGGAAAACTCTCTTGCAAGTCAGACGCAGACGGAAAATACCAACCCAGTGGTGTTTAAGGCGGGAAAAGCCCGAGATGGGAATGATGGGAACGGAAACCGTCATGAAAACTGCAATGAACAACATGGCGCATCCTCGAGCATCAGCAACGGCGTTTGAACATGTACCATGTACAAAAAACGTGATTGCCTCTCTGTGAGAGTTACTTTATTATTACCTACGTGCTTTCTGCGCAGTTCAAAGCAGTCTTTGCGCATTCTTGTGTTACTTTGTAATTCAATTGCCTTTGTGGTCGGTCGTTCAGCCCCGAACAAGCTTCCGGTCCAGTCACGATTTAACAAAAATAATATCCAAGCAAACATAATCTCGTCAAGGAGTAGAGCCTGATATTTCGCTTAGTGAGCATTGTCCATTGGAACAATTTCTTAATGGGAAAAGCTACGTGACGAGATGCAGTCTCTTAAGAGGGGGGGGGGGGGGGGGGGGGAGGGGTTGGAAGGAGCGGGGAGAAAGAGTCGATGTGTTCAAAGACATTAGAATGAATTCCTTTCGCCGAATGTGCTTCAATCACAATGTTCTTCAACATATTGTGAGATATTTACACAAACTCCCCGTTTCTTTCTGGCTCTTTTACATTGTTTAAACTTTTAAAATTCTTAAACATGAGGTCATTGTATCTCGATCGTCATTTACGATCTGATATTAAAGGGTGTGTACAACATGATTTGCCCATAACTTCAAGGTATAAAGATGGTCATGGTGGAAAACTTCCATTGAAACAGTTTTGCTTGAACTGCCATATTTTTTAGGAAATGAGTAAAACAATAGTATTTATCCTGCAGGATAAAATCCAATGTTTAAACAAAGTTAAAAGATAAAATGGGGTTTTTCACTATTTTCTCATGACTCCGAAGACTGATTGACAGGTTTGTTATTTCATGTATATGTTGGGTCACATCAAGTGTGGATACAGGTCTTTGGCAATTACCAATGTTGTAAACACCCTTTAAACTCAGACAGCTCTTCCTAGAAGTTTGCACTTCCTTCTTGATTTAATCACACAAAGTTTGTGAACCGTGTCCGAAATAGCCAAAGTATCTCTATTTTGGAATTTTATCAGCTGTAAAAAGATACACTCCGATCAATTTTTCACCATTCGGAGTGAAACGACCCTGCGTTGGTCGAGAGAAAATATTGCACGAATGTTGATTAATTCGAATTTTATCTTTTTTGCTGATAAATTGTTGACTGAAGATTCGGCACGACTGTATTTTCGAGTGGAATGTTGTGTCCGGTTGGTACAGTGCCACGAGGTATGAGTAATATTCAGAATTCAGGTTTGCAAATCGCAAATAAAGCAGCACTAGTCAAAGTGTTTGTGTCGCCGTGCAAGACACCGAACCATATATTGCTTCTCTCCATCCAGGTGTACAAATGGGGGAATTGCGATTATTGAGGTATTGAATTTGATCAATCGCTAAGGGCGCATTAGCTGTTTGAGGTTGTATACCCTCCGGGGACGTGGAACAGCTTACTGGATTCTGAAATCAATACATGGTTTGGACTTAACGACCTGACCTACTTATCAACAAATATGGACATTGCAGTAACCTGCTCTGTTTATAAGAGCCGTATCAGCATCATATATAATTGGTTATATTACAAGAGAACGCTGAATTGTACATCAGGGGCGTAACTTGTGTTGGAAACTAGTGGGGGGGGGCTTAAAATGTTGAGCTTGCGACTTCGAAGGGTGGAAAAGTTCTCAACAAAGAAGGGGTTGATGCTGTGTCTTTGGCGCCTGTTTTTCCACCTCTGATGGGAAATTCAGGCGGATTACTCATATCGTTCCTGTTTATAAACAAGGAGTGGGGCGAACACTGCAAAAAACTGGGGTGTTAAAATTTACACCATTGGTGTTGTCACATATAGGCCTAGATAAAAACAAAGTAAACAAATATAAAATCAAGATTTACAACACATGATGTTAAAAAAAACACTAACTAATTTCTGCCAAAACAAATACATTGGTGTTATTTTATTACACTTTGGTGTTAATTTTGATTCTCTCTATATGTCAAAACACCCGTGGTGTCAACGTTAACACCATAGTTTGTGCAGTGTATATTACCCCTACATTCATTATAACATTATCACTATGTATGCCCACATGGATCATTCACAAAATACACCCAGAACTCTGGACCAAATGGAGCTTTGTTCTCAAACATTTTGGTGAACTTGAATTTTTAAAACTAGATCAAGAAGTTAATGAGACTTGAAGTGTGAAAATTGCGTGGTGTTCCAGGTGCGTGTGAGAGAATTGTAATTGTGTGAAACATGGATGACATCACTGCGTGATTTGTTACACTTTGAAGGTGTCTATGAGTTAACAAAAATACTACGAGCTTAATTATTTATGTATCAAAAAACATGTTTTGATTTGAAAACAACATCACTATCCGAGTTCTTCAAGTTTGGTTCACCGAAGACTCAACAGAGTCAAGATCAACTTGAATTTGAACACCACAACAATAACACAATAAAAATCAGCCCAACAAGAACGAGCACAACATTCCTGACAACAATATTAAGCTGTTTTTATTGTTTCATCTCGAAAACGTCCGACCACACACAAATTGATGTATTATTTAATCTATGATGCATTTCTTGAAAACTAGATCAACTCTTCCAAAAACCCGACGTTGTACTACACATTTAAAATGTCGTGGGACTGTATTCACACGGCCAACGACGCCACCAGAGGCAGAACTCCTCACCCGTACGGATTCCCAGATGTCACGGCGAGCAAGTCATGTGGATCGAACCGAATGCTTGCACAACAATGCTTCAGTTGGAGTCACCAATGCGTTAAATGTGTTATTTCACTTGCGCGAAATGATCGAAAAGTTCTGATGCTTGAATGACTTGCGCTAAATAATACCTCAGCAAATCTCGGTTGTGAAGCTGTATACGTGTGGATGTATCCGAATAATCATCGAAACATTATTTTATGAAAAACAAGCAAAATGAAACAATGGAGGATCACATCAAAGGAGATGTGGGTCAAGTTCAATTGTATAATCTGAGAAAAATCGTTCAATTACGCACGGATAACTACATAAGCCGTCTTCAAGACAGGAACTTTCAAGGTCCTTACGGTATGCCGAACTAAAGAGAATCAAAGACAAGTAATAAATGCCTCTCCATGGTACAACACGTTCACCATGTCTATAGATACCATTAGCGTGATTGCGTTCACGGCTCGTGACTCCGCAATAGGAAGAAAAAAACATCCTTACTTACTGCTAGGTTACTCACAAGTGGCCCCATATTGCTTATTTATTGCTACCCCCAGTGAACAATTTCAAGGCAAGGTAAACCTTTGGTTTTTTGAACCGTTCGATTGTGTAATCCTATGTATACAGTAAAAACGAACCTGTGAAAACTTCATTTCAAATGTTGTGCGCGTTTTGGGGATATCACTGAAATCTGGAGCGAATAATGTCCACGCAGGAAGATTAATCCCAAATAGAGAAGCGTTTTCTGAGAAGCGTTTCTGACAGCTTAACGTTTCTCAGATTCAAATTTTGGAGCACTAGGGAAACTTATCATCTTTTTCAATAACTACACTTCTTCGTAGTGCATTGTCTCTCAAATGCTTTATACTATCGAAATATGCTGTATACTTCTTCTTTAAGAAATGTCTTGTAGTTTCACAGTTGTGTGACAATACAACAAGTTCAATCAAGAATTGTTTTATCAATGTTCCGTTCCTGGAATTAATTTAATTTGCCTTTTTGAGACCCCTCTCGTATGGACCTTATAAAAAGGACAAACCAAAAATAAATACTTACTTTATACTTCTCCTTCTGTATTCATTATAGGCACTTTACACATAATAATACACAGTATAGTGACTGATCAATTATTATTATACCCGACCCAATTTAATGCGACGTTGGAAAAGCATGGTGACAAAGATATCTCAAAAGGTCAACTCCGTGTGCCAATCTAACGGGATGTCAACGTGATGTTAAGAGGGTGGCTTGACGAGGAGAGTAAACTTATCTTGTGTCCCAAGAAAAATCCCTCCAAATCCTTTGGGTATTCTCGTCTTCCTTATAATATTAAGCTGTTACTTGATACACGTACAGACAGTGTTTGCTACAATGTTTGATGAGGCCTTCTGCTTTTTAAAAGAAACAGTACAGCATGGGCTTGGTGTAAACATTTCCACTGCTTTCCGCCTTGTCGCTGTAGTGTCACTGGTTCCCTTCTGTGCTTTACACGTGTTAGCATGAATTAAGGCTTCCGGGATCACGGAAGAAACCATAATTTATTCATTTATTATGCGCAAGTTTTACAAAAAATATGTACAGATGCGCTTTACAATAGTAAACAAGTACAGATGTAAACAGTTATTTAATAATATTTAAAAATAAAAATATACACTGAAAAAAACCCAAGAACAATAGTTATAAACTATATGAACAAAAATTATACATCAGCCGGCCGCCAAAGGCCGCTTAAAAAACTAATAACAAGCCTGCCGAAATAAATGGGTGTTGAGCAACGTTTTAAAGGTACATTGTTGGCGTGTGGGAGAGCATTCCAAAGTTTAGGGGCAGCACACTCAAAAGCGCGATCTCCCAGAGTACTTTTAGTTTTACAAAGTGGGTAACTGAGAGTGGAAGTGTCATTAAAACTACGAAGACAATATTTAGACAAAGACCTTTTAGTTAAAAGATTACACAAATATGAAGGCGCTTGCCCATTTAGCTTTTTACACAAACAGCAAAATTTTAAAATTGATCCTAATTCTGACAGATGTAAATCAACTAGCAAAGGCGTGGTATGGCAATATCTATTTTCATTACAAACAAGCCTAGCACATGAGTTTTGGAGCAGTTGAAGCTTATTGATGAGATTGTCTGCCAAACCAGACAATAGTCCAAACGACTTGATATAAAGGCATGAATTAATTTTTCGGTGCAACTTTTTAACAGATATTTTCTGATACGTCTAATATTGTGTAAAAAGTAAAAAGACGTGCTGCAAGCTTTTGTAATGCTTCGTATTCATATGGCTATCGAACCATTCACATGACTATCGAAACCATGGTCCTGAGGCTGGTTCCAGAATAATGGTCGACCCCAGTAGTCAACCAGCGACCAGCCTGGATTCGAGTCAAAGACCCATGGTGCGCACTCCGAACTTGCTCTAACTGTTGTAGCCAACACTTTCACATGTTCGTTATTGTATGCATAATTATTTTGGGCTACACCAAGTGAGGATAAATGGTCTTTGATAATTACCACAAGTAGTCATACACTGCCTTAAAACAACACCGTTGAATCACCCACAAAACAACGATGTACATTTCCGTAAAAGCAACAAGTTTGATAAAATAAATAAAACAATCTAAATTTTTGTGTTGCCGGTTTTATAGCAAAATTAACCTCGGCCCCTCAACTTTACAGGAAGATTGCTGTGCATTAATGATTACAGTCCATCGGACCTAATTGCATGCTTACTGTAAGCAAAGAATCGGCGCTTGACGGAAGCAGGGAATTCTGCACTTACGTCAAGCATATTTTACGGGTTAGCAGGGAATTTTTGCTTGTGCGCTTGAGTAGTCCACGTTACTATAGTAACGTGGACTAGTATTCTACGCTTACACAGCTAGCGCGGGAATTCTGCGCTTTTCGTTTGCGGAGCATGGTGATCGCAAGAACAGAATTCAGTGGTAAGCAGAGCCATGAAATTGGGCCTCGTTGTGCTGCCATATTGGAAAGGTCACAAAAGGCCTATGACACACAATAATAATCCTCTCAGTGAACCATTCGCGTCCGCTACGATAATAACCAGCAAAATACAACAAAACACTCAATTCCAGTTCTTAAAACCGGACTGTTTCATCCCTTCACCAGCCAAGCAGCGAACTGTGTTTCGCCCCTAATGAACATGCATGTCGTGTTTGCTTTACGGCCGCCTGCACCGATCTATGTACGGCGAAAAACAAACAGTGGGCAATCCGTGCGGTCGTACACGGTTTCCCTATAACAACTGGTGACATTTGTCATTCTGTTTGCGGTGGCATATTCAAGATTTGCAAACGGCATGACATTAGGAGTACAAGGAGGAACAATGTTATTGCTGGGAAAACTCTAACCCATGGGGGAAGGAAGGGGATATGCAAATTGGTGCAAAGGACTTCCCCCTTTATCCATCATAGTCCAATATTCAAAGACTGGCTCCAAAGCCGAGCTAAAAAACACGAAATCATGAATAAAACAGCCGTTGGATTATACATCACTTTTACGAATAAGTTGTGTCCCACTTTATTCCAGGTTTCTGGTGACCTAATTCTGACTGTATTAACAGACTTGTAAATTTACCTAGTGTTTCTTAGAACTGTCGCCTGATCAATAAATACAAGCGTGGCTTCCAATCCAGTTGGTTAATTAAAGGCACGAAGAGTGTATAATTGGAACGGGAAAATATTATCAGAATCCCATAAATAAGGCAAGCAAAACCAAACGCCGTTTACGAATGCGAATCATGACCTTCATTAATTTTAACCATAGCATGCAAAATGTTACATAAGGTATTATGAAAAACGTTTGGGGTAGAATTATAGAGTGATTGTTCCATTCGATCAGAAGAGGTACAAAACTTATGAAGTTCCTCGGTGGCTTGCTTGTTTTGTTTCATGGAGCTATAGGAAAGGGGAGGGGGGGGGGGATCTGAGAACAAAGTTGTAATATTTTTATCTTGGTCAGCCCATGCATACCTTTGTCTTTTCCCGGACATTTTTAATGTTCAAAAGTACTTTTGTCCGAAAAAAATAATGCACCACTTGAGCCCAAATTTTCACAGGTTTGTTATTGAATGCATATGTTGGGATACACCAAGTGAGAATACTGGGGTCGAGCACTAAGATCCATCTTAAGATGAGTTATCAGTATTACCATAGTGATTTGTATTGTGACATCACTCTTTGCTAAGCAACTGCGATGGATTTGCAGTTACGATCACTCTTAACTCTTTGTGAAATCGAGCCCTGGTCTTTGACAATTACCAAACGTGTTCAGTGCCTTTAATACAAATGAATCTCGTCACATTTACGAATATATAGCAAGTCTGAAATTGTACCTTTGTGTGGAAGAAAAGGCCTCTCCATTGTCTCCAAACGGCCCTCTTATACAGTTACCACTGCTTAGACGGTAGAAGGAAACTATAGCCTTGGGGTGCAGTTTAAATAATTGTGTGGTATGGAGGAGGGGTGGGGAGGGAGAGTGACGTAGTAGAGGGATGTTTCTGACTGTGAGGAAATGACAGCAAAAGAGGCAAGGTGTAGGCATAAGGAACAGTGGTTGAAGAGCATGGTGTGAGAGTTGAGGTAGATAAATAAAAATGTAAGAAAGAGTATATAAGGAATAATGAATGCGGTATGAAAGTGATAATCTTGGATAAGGTGGAGGCAGAAAAGAAAGAAAATAGGAGTCAGATATAAACACAGCGAGAGAGAAGAAATAACGTTAAATAGTAAACTTGCGGGTACAACCATTGTGTAAAAGATGCAGCAGAGTTTACTGTTCGAAACGTCGAGACCACACCGTCTCTCTCAAAAGCCATCACTCCTCTCAAAATAGATTTTACACATGGTTGTATACCCGCAAGTTTACTATTTATGTTATTTCTTATTTCCCACACTATGCAAAGCTTCAAACACCACTTACAGTGAGAGCGATCGGAGGTAAATAAAATTGTTAAAATATGGGATTGAATTTGTTAAGTTTGTGTTGAATAGTAGGCCTTCATTATTTGCAATACTCGGGTCTCTATAAGAAAAACACCCTAAATCCAATCTGTGAAAATTTAATTCAAAGTTTGCCATTTTTGTGACGTCT
>JAUELU010000030.1:6443658-6467176 GCA_032357145.1 Evasterias troschelii | reverse complement strand
TTAAAATAAAGAAAAACCATACCTGTATTTACAGTTGGAATGGCCGGACCAACACACGAGGCAGGCAGACAGTGTTTGCCCTCCGCCGCGTGGTGGCGCTGTAACCGTTTCCACAAATGTCTGTTATAAACAACCCTCTTGCTTAATCCTTAATCCTATGTACTGTAGGTAATTCACGCCTGTAGAGTGTAATGTTTTTAAGGTTTACTTCAGATAGCAGCCTGGCAGCGCAAGGAGAGCACTCCACATTTTGTGTGTTCTCCCACCATCATTTCCTTGATTTTATAACTACAACGTCATTTGCCTGTTTTAAGTCATTTACTGCTATGGACTCGGTAAGCTTTAAAACATTGTTTTATTATAATATTCATTTTGTCAATCATTATATTCCTGTTTTCCTTTGAAATTTCATCTCTGTTGTATTTTAGGAAACAGAATTTGGAAATATTTTTTGTTTTAATCTTAGTTTGGATTCAATTTTTAAGACTGTGTGTTTCAATTTGATTGAAGAACGGGATTTTGATCAATTGTATTTCTTGTTGTTTTGTTTACACAGGTTTTAAAGCCATTTTGAATTTAATTTGTAACCTTCTTTGGCACTGTGTTTTGTTGGCTTTACTTTTAGTGGTTTCTAAATTCTTTTCATTATTCGGGATAAGTTCAATAGTTCTGTTGGTCTTGGTTTTAGAGTTCACTTGCTACGTGTTTTGCTTTTGGTCATTGTCTTATAGTCAATAAAGTAATTTTTTATTTTTTATTGTTGGAAACCTACATTTTGAGTCCCTGTCCTACTTTTTGCATTTCCTCGCGTCTTAACCCTATTCAATCTTGGTTTTTCTCATTTGTTCAAGCGATCCCCAACAGTTAGTGTTTTTATTTATTTTATTTAGTTTTATTCTAGTGATCCATTTTTCCGGGTTACACCTACATACACATTTTTCGGTTCTGTGAAGAAGTCAAAAGCTGAAATAGATGGGTCTTTGTTTTTTCTGTAATAGACTCGACAATTGTGACAGAGATCAGTGTTTTGAAAAATTATTTAACTGCTTTTATGGTTAACAGTTGTCCCGAATTGTATAAATCTAATCCAACAGTCAATTATACTAGGGTTTGTTCATTACATTAACTTTTCAGTTCATTTTAAAAACAAGACACTTAGTGGTCTAGGTCTAGAATCCCTTCAACTGCATCCCTGCCATAGTATGCCCGTTATTGACATGAAAACGTTACAGCAACCATATTGGACAACAGCAACCAGTTCATAATAGCGGCCTCATTCTTTGCAAATATGCAATATAACAATAAGTACTTCATGACGAAAAACAGTGGGGGAAAGTAAACAATAGTAAATAATATTGCATTGTTTGTTGTTCAAAAATCTGTGGGACTCACCATTCAGTGTTATTTAGACGCTCAGCTTCGCCGCATGCATCAGGATTTTTCCTCCAACACCGCTAGTGTCAGTTTTTTTTTTTTTCTCGTTACCGTGAAGAGGCGGGAAAATAGTTCAACCGAAATAGTGTGACCTTCTCTGACCATGTGGTCGGTAGTGGACTGGTTTTTTTTCCGAGATCTTTGCAGATCCTTTGGGTAGCAATAGCTAGCTTTTGGAATCTTGTTCGCTTCCTCTTCAGTTGCATGTAGGTCGATTCAGGGAATCGGGTAAATCTCTATGAACATCTTTGAAAAGATGCGGCGGGTTGCAACAATTGTTTTTGTAATGGGGGACTTAACTGTGGATATGCCATTAATCCGTTGTTGGATTGTTTTGAGTTAGGCAATTAGAGTGTTTATTGTAATTCATACAAATTATTTGCGGGAGATTGGTAATCAAGGTTGCTTTCAGACTCAGTTGGGTCAATTTTGTTTTTTTTGTGAGCAATGAAAGGTGGGTTCAGAATTTTGTCCAAGAGTGTGTTATCGCTCTGAATTTAAGGTTAGAATTTGTTGATTGCCCATGCAATTTATCCTTACAGAATAGTGCCGGGTTGTACTTGTAGGTTGACTTGAAGACGAGAGGTGTTTGTTAGTTATGCTTTCTGTTTCTTATGAATCATGTTTGCCAATCACGATGTGATACTTTTTGTATCTGCCTGTTCACTTCATTTGCCTTCTTCATTCTTCTGTAAGGCTTATCAAAAATGGGACAACAAAAATGTTACCATGACAGCAGAATGGCCTTTCGGATTTGTAAAGATTGGAATGTTGCATCATTTTGGAAGGTTGGTTGAATTTCCTCAAAAGGACACGCTACCTGGTGCATTTGTGTCAAAGGTTCCCAGATTATTCAACTTTCTGCAGATGAAGAGTGTAACAAACCTGCACTGAAAAAGTCACTTTGAGCTTTACAAAGTAAAGAGAGAAAACGCAAAGCAGTGAGGCTAAAGTAGCTGGAATCCTGTTGCTACTTACCAGTTACTTCAGAGAAGATGCCAATTTGCTGGTTCACAGCTCAGATGCAAGTACAAAAAGGTGCACTATTGTTTTTCTTTTTGTAATGTTCTCTTATTCAATGGTATGCGACAAAGTATACAATAACTTTCACACCACTGCAAATATATTCACATGTGTATGCGCACATATTTACAAATAATTTAACGCCAACGCACAAGTCTGTGCTAACTTTCCCAAATAATGTCACGACATCGCAAAAGTCTGAACACAAATTTGCAAATAAATTCTGGACATTACACACTTCTACGCACACATTTGAGAATAAATTCATGACATCGCAAAAGTCGGCAATTTCTTTTTGAAATGCTGTGTTCCTTCAGGGCCACAATAAAGACCAGTATCCCCACTTGCTGTATCCCATCTTGTGAACACAAAAAAACAAACCTGTGATAATTTTGGCTTAATTTGACATCAAAGTAGCCAAATAATAAAAACAAAATAACAACACCTTTATGCACAGATATGTGTGCTTTCAGGTGCCTGAGAAATTTAAGATTAAAATTTATTGGATGAAATTGTTTGCTTTCTCTAAAACTAAGAAATCCTGTCCGTTATCGAGAACCAGTTCATCCTAATGGTCCCTAAAGGACAGCTCCCTGTACTCCCCTACCTGAAGTGACAGTTCCCTCTTGGTGACCCGGAGCAACAAAGGTGCCTGCAGTACAGCCAATATGGCGGACAGTTCGAGTAGGGGCGGCTACAAGAAAATAAAGCAAAAAAACGTGCATGACAAAACAGAACTGCCCAGATTGTTCTAGTTGCAGTTCTAGTTGTAGTTGTATGAACCGCAGAACAGGACACCAAATCTGTTACATGAGAAAGCGTGTAGAACTTCGAAAGAAATCACAGGTGAAGAAAAAAGAAGGCTTTACTAAGGAATAAAAAGACCTGAAATAGTTCTCGTCACAAAGCAGGGGTTCTATTTCATTGAACTGGAAACCACAAAACAAATTGTTTAGCACAAAATTGTCTTGCTTACCAGAAACTAGCAACCAGATCAATTCAAACGCCAAACTGTCACTTTTACTCTACTGTTCTGCACAAAGTCTTGCTCATCAAATCTAATGGCAAAGTAAAAATCAAAAGGCATGGACAGGAAGCCAAGTTTTTTTCCAGCAATGTTGTTATCTCAAAAGTGAAACTAATAATAGCCTGTTTCTGTTCGTAAATTGGCCTATCTCATAATCACAGCTTCCACTGTGAAATGACAGAGCAAGAGCCAAAGTCGAGCCAGAGCCTTGTTTAAAAAAAAAAGATCATTAAGCCACCTCAAGCCAACAAACTTGCTTACCACAAATTAAGTTTTGCTTAGTGATAAAGGTTAACACTTACAACCAATCGCAATTCAGTTTGCACTATTTTCGTGTGATAATTTTTTATTTTTCTTAAAGGCAGTGTACACTTTTGGTATTTGTCAAAGACAAGTATTCTCACTTGGTGTATGTATCCCAACATTTGCATAACCTTAATAAACCATTGAAAATTCAGAATCAGTCGGTCATCAAAAGTGTGAGTAAATAATAAAAAAACAACAACAACAAAAACCAGATGCCTGAGAAAAGCTTCATTCCTGAAACCATTCTCAGATTTATATTAATTTTGTGTGTGTGCCCAACATTTGCATAACCTTAATAAACCGCTGAAAATTCAGAATCAGTCGGTAATCAAAGTTGTGAGTAAATAATGAAAAAAAACCTAAGAAACAGATGCCTGAGAAAAGCTGCATTCCTAAAACCATTCTCAGATTTCTATTAATTTTGTGTGTGTTAAAATTATCTCTTTGTCGTAAGGGACCATTCTCTTATGTCATGCGGACGACCGCGATCCAACGCATTCCTTCGCGAAAACCCACCCAATGTCACGCAGTGTCACGTGTTCTTCTGCAATCGCCTGGTCTTGGGGAAGAATCACTGTATAACAAAGTAACAGTGGTGTTGGCCAAATGCTGTGCGTAGTTATAGTCGGCTTACTAGATAAACACTAATTAGCTTTTCCCGCCGCATTAAGTCTACTGTCATTTCAATTTAAAACAGAATCCATGTTTTAATACGACAAGTATTGTAAATCTGGACAAATTTGTTTTTATGGTTTTCTTTTCTAAGGCTCCAAAGTGAGTTTGGGACTGGGTGACTGTTTGACTGATTGATCCTGTCTTGTCTTCTGGGTATGCATTTGTTTATCGGCCGTTGGTACAGTAATTGTTGAGGTAGGCAGCGGGGAGTTGACATCACAAATTAGTCGTGCAGACATTGTTATTTACTTTTAATTCGGCCGTTTTTAAAAGTACAACACATACAATATACAAATAACCTCTAGCATGAGACACATATCTTCAACAGGGCGTCAAAGTTAAATGTATCAATCGAGCAAGATTGAAAAGGCAACTTTAACGTTCACGGACAAGAATTAAAAGTTACGGTCTTCTTTTTAGCCCTTTTTGACAAATACATGAGCCAAATGATTGTTGATTCAAACATATAATGATAAATTAATCTTCACTCTTGTACCTGTATGGAGATGATTGGTAAAATATTATGTTACACTGGAACAGTTTCACGCACAACAGCACTAATACAGGTCGTGTGCCCTGACATGTTGATACTTTTGCGTGTGTAATAGTCTTAAAAGTGCCATGCTAAAGTGCGCCCTCTTGGCATATATTTTTTGACCGGGAATTGTGTCAAAGTTTTTGTTCACATTCAATCATTCAACTCTATGTCATTTCAAATTGTGTTTAAACAACCAGGCCGTTTATAATTTCAGCATGATATCGGAAATGTCCGGTGTGCTTCATCATTGACTACCAAGTTTTCATTCATTGTCATCGTATTTACAAATTACGGCCTTCTTTTTCTTCACTTGCCAAATACGTTGTGGTCATAAACGAGCAGTACAGAGCATCCTCCGGCCTTGAGCCATGCCATCCGTCAGGCACGGTTGACCGGCTAGTGATGTGAAGCTCACTCTGAATTTTGATTATCGGTGTGTTGGGGAAGACACCGAAAACATTTTACTCGGCGCGGCGGGCCTAGACTTAGTTCCAAGTCTGTGCTTGTGGTTTTTAGTCTATCGATAGCCTATACATTATTGCCTGAAATTGCGCCCTCTTGTGGATTAACCTCCGTCTTTAACAGGGATGTGATTGGACTTTGAAAAAATAAAAAATAAATGTTTGTGCGCAGCGCGAAGCCAGGGGCCAGGGTCCGGGGCCCGCTTAAGGGCCCCGGGAAAATGTTATGCTACCTAGGCCTTTCTGGGACATTTTTAAAGTAAGAATATTTTGCCATTTTTGTTGTTTCTTCTTTAACTTTTTCAGTTCATCACTATTACTGGTTTGTCACTCATTTTATTTCATAAAAATACACTGGTATGACTGACATTGTATAATAAGAATAAATGAAAAATAGATTACTCCAATCGGTTGATATCGTTTTGTTAAATCCTTTAATGAATGGAACTTACCACCTTTAGTGGCACCAGACTTGATAAGTCTAGAAGTTTTACATATATATTTCTTTCTCACCCCTCTTAATTTTTTTTTTTGATCGCTTGATAGTTAATTGTGTCGTTGCAACAGATGCAAAACACCTTGCAACAGATGCAAAACACCTTGCCAGCGGTCGCTATTTTGTTGAAACATTCTTGAAGCTTTTGCTGATGTCCTTCAACAGTGACTATATCTTGAAGCTAATCCCAGCGAGCTTATTCTTAACTCCATTATCAATCTCTCGTACTGGCGCGTCTCCGTGCAACAGCATGGCCATGTTGGAAACAAATTCGGCGACAGTAAAAATCAACATCAGCACGACGGCTGGTACCCAGAAGTTACATACTTTACAACAGTCAGTGTTCTAGCAGGGCACCTGACTGCATTCTAAGCCCGCTCGCTTGGGTATTTTTTTCCCAGGACAGATGAGGCCACTCAGAATAGCCAACCCGCGCCCCGCGTCCATTTAGGGTTTCAACAGGATTGATATTGTTAACGAGGCTGCACATATGCGCGTGAATCAGTTTTGTCAAAGGAACTACCCTAAATATACACAACCTCAGACCCGAACTGTAGAACTCAAACAACTTTGGTCGGCCGGGGTTGAGCAAACACAATAATTGTACTAACGGTGCGTGCCTTAAAATGCATCAAACAACCTCGCAAGTAAGTACATTTCGGCCAATTTCGGCAAACAGACATCGCTATGAATATTTAATTAGCACATTCTACCCCCCGATTTTCTCAACGGATTCACATGATTCACGTTGGTTTACTTTTTGAGTTGAAAAAAACCAAATTCCGGCAAAAGCCAGAAAAATCACATCCCTGCTTCTACGACCACAGACTTAGGAACATTGTATATCGGTTTGTACACACCATGACGTGAATCCTCCATTAAAAACTCAAGCCCATTTTACCTGACTTAAGGCCCCTAAAGGGTCTCTTTATGGTTTAAAGATAATGATGATAGAAAGCTTCCCTTGAAATACTACTGGCCGAGGTGCTGTAGTTTTTGAGAAATGAGTAAAACAATTAGTTTTGATCTCATGAGTCGAAAACTTGATGTTTGAAAACAATGAAAACACTTTTTCCCCCACTTTTTTCTGGTGATTGCAATGACCGATTGAGCTTAAACTTTCACAGGTTTGTTGTTTTTGTTTATGTTGGGATACACCAAGTGAGGATACTGGTCTTTGAAGGTCTCAAAAGTATAAACTCCCTTTAAGTCGGCTACTGGACCCCTAATTTGGAACCCCTTTGAATGTGCACTGATGTGGAGTATCTCACCACAAGATCAACAAAACTCCCCAAAATGTTTATGATGTGTAATTAACTGTATGATGTGGACCCCAACTCTGGACCACTACTGCCCCTAGGGCATGGACATTGGTCACCCACAGTGTAGGAATATATTTACCTTATTGAAATAAGGTTCCACAGTAAGTAGGCCCTTTATTTATTTGTTTGTGTCATTTCATAAAAAATCGGTAATATACATACATATTCATTTGAGTTGTTTGTATTTTCTTTTCCTCCAATTAGTGTTTGCGATTGCATATGTTTTTTTACAACATTATTTTACAAAATGTTGAATGTGTGACCAAGGCCTACTTTTTGTTTGCGCGTATGAACACTCTCAGACTCATCATACGGCAACCCACTGAACTCTACTGATCTTAAGTTCTGGTATATAATAGGGGTACAATAACTTTTGTTTTCATGAGCACTAGTCTTCTGCTTAGTTTTCCAACTCTTGTAATTCATAGTAAATTATGTGCTGCTAATTTTGAAAGTAAAAATGGCTGAAAATATCATCATCGGATCTAAAGTTCAAGCAGTTGATGAGTTAGTGAGATGGTAATTGGTAGGGAGGCGAATCATTTTTAGTTTCGTTTGCTGGATGGTAAAAAGGATGGGATCGATTGGTGGACATCAATTAGATAAGAAGCCCAGTGCCGCCAAAGGAAGAACAGAAAAGACGTACCCAGTGGGCACACAACGTCTGTAAGACATCTTATACACATAAATTATTGACGTCATATAAATGTCTTATTGAGGTTGTGTGTGCAAGACGTCTTTATCCAACGACTAAAAGACGTCTTCTTCTGACGACTAAATGATGTCTTTTCATAAGGACTAAATGACAACTTTTCTCAACGACTAAATGACGTATTTTTTTTACGACTAATTGACGTCTTCTTCTGACGTCATATAAATGTCTTGGTAAGGTGGTGTGTGCAAAACCAAAAGACGTCTTTATCCAACGACTAAAAGTGTCTTCATCTGACGACTAAATGACGTCTTTTCTTGACGACTAATTGATGTCTTTTTTTGGCGACTAATTGACGTCTTCTTCTGACTTCATATTAATGTCTTATTTTGGTCGTGTATGCAAAACCAAAAGACGTCATTATCCAACAACTAAAAGACGTCTTGTTCCGACGACGAAATGACGTATTTTCTTTACCATTAAAAGACATCTTTTTTGACAACTAAAAGACGTCTTCTTTTGACGTCCTATAAATTTCTTACTTTGGTCGTGTATGCAAAACCAGAATACGTTTTTTTTCAAAGACTAAAAAAAGATGTACTTTTTTGAAGACTAATTGACGACGTTTACTCATTACGAAAAGACGTCTTTTGTCTTCCATAATACGTCACAATATCGGCAAGAAAATACGCTTTTATTAGACGTTGTCAAGAAACATGCTTGGTTCTGCATACACAACCAAAGTAATAAAAAAAAGTACAGGACGTCAGAAGAGGACGTCAGAAGAGGACGTCAGGAGAGGACGTCAGGAGAGGACGTCAGGAGAGGACGTCAGAAGAGGACGTCAGAAGAGGACGTCATGTAGGCATAAAAAATACTTCATTTAGTCCTCAGAAAGAGGCATCACGTAGTGGTTTGGAAAAAGACGCCCTTAGGCGTAAAAAGACATTCTTTATTTGTGGGGTTAAGAAGTATTTTAGTCTTAAAAAAAAGACATACATTTTAGTAAATGCATGTACACTATGTCTTTTTATTTGTCCAATAATTCACATGCCAGTTGGTTGGTGGTGAACGTTTGTGTAGGCAGATCAAAATGCTAGTGGAAATCTTCTGACAGTTGCCCTACATAACAATTGGAGTCTGTCGGCTGCCGACGCTGGACCACACACAACTTGGAAGGTTTTGGTGGACATTTAATTCCTGTGGTAAAACGTTGCTTTCATAATTATGTGATCATCGTCCTGTGGTACAAAAACTTGTGGTAAAATAAAAAGGCCCCCGAGGTAATATTCAATTGCTGTAATATTTTTCATGAGGTAAAATTATTATGCCAAGAATAAGCAGGTCTTTTTCAAAAAAATATTCCAGTGTTCCTTTTCTAGCACAGTTTTGCTAATAATAATAGGAACACTAAAGAAAGATAATAAGCTGGCTCATTTTTGTTCTACTAGGACCAATTGGATGTTCAAATCAGATGCAGACAGAGCTTTCATCCCCGACTAAAACTGTACAACAAGGTAGTGCGATTATTCCATCAGCTAGAGGAATGGTATTTGTAAAATATATAGGATTAAATAATCATGAAAATAATGAATGATTACTTCCTGAAAACTTCTTAATTGTATATAAATCAAGTGTCAATTCTGCAGATAATATCTCGGACAGAGTTAGTTTGACAAAAAGCATTGGAAAACAAATTCATAGTAAGTTATTTATTTGCTCTGGAGAAAGGGGGTTGATCATTGAGCTGCTTGAGCGCAATTTTTTACAAGTCTTGTTCCATAGATATGAACATGCTTAAAATTAAGAAAGGAAATCTGATCAAATCATTATTGTTTTTAGCCTACAGTCCAGAATAGAGGTTTTTCATGCAGGGCGTTAGGTGGTTTTTCATGCATGGCGTTAGGTTTTTGCTATTGATGTTTGTTATATTAAAAATAATGCCCCGTGTTCTTAAATCTGTACTAACACCAAATGCTCTCTCCGTAAGCTACATTTTTCAACTAATAGTTTCCACTTCTTGAGAATGCATGTAAACATTTGACTTTTAAACATCTATTAATACACAATTACATAAAAACACAATATTGGCAGGTCAGGCACTTAATGACAGTTTAGTACACCTCTCTGCATAGAGTGAACAATTTAGTTGTCAGAAAGAGAGTCAGAAAGTAACACTCTTCTCTCAAAATGTATTAAAACATACTTACATGTACCAGTGACCAAGGCCATCCTCCATTCGGCCATCAGAATGCACATCAGGCGATGCTTACGTTGTGTTCTTTCTGTTCACTAGCAAATCAGAGTGCCAACTTTTTCATCATGCAGATCATTCATGAAAGAAGTGAAACTTATTTTTAATCCAGTGTACTGTAACCTCCTTGCTGTAACCAAACTATTGTTCTTTGACAAACATGGACTTGACTAGATGCAGAAAAAACTGATGATACTCATACTGATCACAGTCACAACCATGAAGAAATAACCACACTCAACTCTTTTCTCTTATGGTGGGTGTACTCTCTGTGCATCCACCAACCGTTTTTTCAAAGGGCTCACTATACAGTGTTCAAGCAGTGTAATTGGACCATAATGACCTGTGACCCTGACCCCAACTGCTTACCACGTACACTGTAGTGTGGCATGGTGGTGGTGACTATTTTAATGGACACTGTACAGATGTATCTAAAACTGTCTGCTCAGCACAGACGCACTGTACATTGTGATCAACAAGTCTCTTAAACAATTGAAGTAACACAATTAATTCTGAATTATTCAATAATTAACTGGAGCTAGCAGCATAGCATTTGCACACACAAACCATTGTCTCAGAAGGTGAGCCTGCATTACAAACTACCATTACTCATACTACTTTAGTCATCATAAACAAAAACTAATTTAGTTTTGGAGGGAAAGACGTCTAGAAAAGGTCAGTTGTTTTTTACCACCACCTCCAGTAGTACATACGACGAAATAACGACCAAAAGAAGACGTCGTTAATACATCGTGTTCCGGGTTGTTTTTGGGGCGGGTGGAGATGATTTTTGGGTGGGAAGACAGACGTCTTAAAAAGGTCCGTTTTTTGACAACATCTCCTTCAGTAGTACATACGACTAGATAGCAACCAAAAGAAGACTTCGTTAATACGTTGTGTTTCTTGTTGTTTTGGGGGCAGGTGGAGATGATTTTTGGGTTGGAAGAAAGCTGTCGTAAAAGGATCGTTTTTTTACCACCACCTCCAGTAGTATACAAACGACTAGATAACGACCAAAAGAAGACGTCGTTAATACGTCGTGTTTCGGGTTGTTTTTTGGGCGGGTGGAGATGATTTTTGGGTGGGAAGAGACGTCTTAAAAAGTTCTTTTTTTGACCACCTTCAGTAGAACATACGACTAGATAACGACCAAAAGAAGACGTCGTTAATACGTCGTGTTTCGGGTTGTTTTGGGGGCGGGTGGAGATGATTTTTGGGTGGGAAGAAAGACGTCAAAAAAAGGTTGTATTTTGACCACCACCTCCAGTAGTACATATGTCTAGATAACGACCAAAAGAAGACGTCGTTTATACGTTGTGTTTTGTGTTGTTTTGGGGGGCGAGTGGAAATGAGTTTTGGTTGGGTAGAAAGATGTCTTGAAGATATCAATTTTTGACCACGACCACAAGTTATACAGACGACTAGATAACGACCTTTAAACTTAAAGACGTCATTTTTTGAAAAATGTTTTTGAAGGGAGTGAATGAGTTCCAAACATGGGGAAAGACTTCTTAAAGACGCCTTTAAGACGTCGATAACGAGATAACGACCATAATGACCATAAAATGACGTACTGCAGTGTGAACTTCATGTTCATGTTAAAAAAATAAAAAAATTAGTATTGACATGTATATATTTTACTTTCTTGAAGAGGTCTGTAATAGTAGGCCTATTCGTAACTTCATTGTGTCTGTAGCCTTGAGTATACACTAATCCTGCTGTGAAAGGTGCTCATAATGTGTCTACTCTGACCTCAATATCCGGTGAGTGAGAACGAAGATTTACCCCCATTACTTAAAATAATCACGACCATTAACAATTGTTGTTACTGAAAATGTAACACCAATTAAGTAATAGGATGTTTTTTGTTTTAATATCTTTTGCTTAGTATTAATTTAAATAAAACATCTTGGAAAACAATCTGGCCAAAAGATTTTACTTTTTTTTTAATACTTTCGTTTGTGATCAACTTAACAAGGATGGTCAGGGGAAAACATTGATAGTACTTTAGTTTTGAAACTTGACTAACACGACAGTTAATTGACTTTGTATTTTTGTCTGTAATTATCAAATCTTGTAAACACTTGGTTATGTGTCTGTGTAGTAAGCTTACACTATTTCTTGTGGACTTTGACTAACTAGGCCCACACACCTGGAGCATTGACTGACAGTGCAAACACCTAACAAATAAAGGAATAACATATTCTGATTTAAAATATCTTGAGGTCATTGGAGATATCTCTTTTCCCAGAGCTTGTTTCCTTTTTTGGTATCGTAGGCCTAATCCTTGAAAAATCCACTCTTTAGCCTTTGTACCTACCAAATGGACAACAAAATGATCAAATCTACAAATGAAAATCAACTGGAAATTTGTTAATGTATCATTCACTTTAAATTCACATTCATTTGGTTCGTGCTTGACGTACATGGTAATACCACTTTACCGAATAGTCTGCAAACATTGGTATTTATCCAAGTATAAAATTAGTATAAAGAAGTTTCATGAACTATTTAATGTTTCTAGAAGCTCGTCTGCCTTTAAAAACATTTGTGCTGCACAATTCACCCCCTCCTCTGTGTCCCTTGTCTTTTTTCTTGTTGGACTAAGCCTTGATTTTCAATGGTCCAGCTCGTGGTCTTAACCATTACGCATGGATTCCAAGTAATCAGTTAATCATCCTATTACCTAGCTGGGGGTCAAGTGTTGGTAAACCAACCTGTTTGCCATTACGTCTATAAATGTACACGCATAGCCCAGGGAGGAAGGAAACCCCAACCCAATTCATAGAAACATTGCTCAATGAACAATATAAGGTCCTATTCTTGTTTTTCCTGATGTGTTTTTAGCTCTTTCAATTGGTGTCGAATGTTGATTTTTTTCAGGTAACTGTGTTGTTGATCGAAAGCGGCAACTTGCTAACAAACCAACAAGATGTCAGATACACCTGATGGAAAGCCTAACTAATAAAGATTGCCTTGAGATTGATGAAGAGACACCCTCCATTGTCACAGTTGACCGGTACAACCAGGAATTTTATTGCAAAAAGGATGGCGAGACCATTATTGAACCGATTGCTTCTGCTAAGGTTGAGAAAAGTAATTATCTGACCCTAAAGAAAGTTTAAAATCTACAACGTACAACAATTTATCCTTAAGAGTAAACTGTAATGGGACTTAATTGAAGGATGAGTCAACAGAACTGCACCACACCATATAGGCCTATTCAGTGAAATGAGGCTTCACATCACAAATTTGGAGGGACGACTATCTGTTTTTACAAAGTCAGTTGCTCAAAACAATTACATTTTACACTCGGCATTGCATACATCTGTAGCCGTGATACAATTATGAAGAAAGAAAATTACTCCACATAGGTATGATGTCGGGGCTAGAGAAGAAGTGGTTAATTGAATGACTGTTTTGTTTAAGTTGAATGCAAATGTTACTTTCATTATCGATTATTTAAAAATGTTATTACAAATATAGGCAATTTGTGTCAAGAAAGGTCTCCCCCGTCAAACGAAGGGCATCGAAACAAGCGGCGGTTGGCCAAGATGACAAATCAGTTCTAACTAGTAAAATTCCGGTAAGTAAATAGCCTTCAAATTAACATTAAATCATTGTAACTGTTGAAGCATTGATTAAACCTGTAACGTTTAATGATCCATTATGGAAAGTTAATGGCACTTTTGCAGCTTTTAGTTGATGTTTGTAAAGACGATAGAACATGGTGCATAAAGGTGTCCCCAAAATAAAGCCTATTAACAATAGGGCCGTCAGTTCAAGGTACCCTTGTTTAAACTTGTAGTATATACTGCTATACTTGTGAAAATGTTTATAAAAATCAGCGTAAGTGAAACTTCTGAAAATATTTGTTTACTTAAACAGTGATTGGGTCGGAATTCGGAGAACTGTTTCTACGCACTAAAGTCAAAAAATAAAAACCAATAAACAGAACTGAGTTTATAAGAACCAACTTGTTTGTTTGAAATGTCCCATATGATCAGCGTCTCAAATAGCCTCTCCTAATTCAAACTCCTATCTGCCTGGCTTCACATGCCGATCCCTGTTGTGAACAGTGGGCAGAGGTGTGAAGGCGAATCTCTGGCGCCTTAAAACCAGATTGCTCCGGGCAGGTGGAGCTCGTTAGCCATGGGAGGTAGTCCGCCTAGGAGAAAGTCACTCTGATTTCAAACTCGGGTTGGTGGGGCTCGCAGCCTTGGAGGACAGTCCACCTAGGAGAAGGAAAACTCTGTTTTCAAACGCCCAGGCGCGGGGCAGCAGCCGCGACAATGCTGACGGAGGAGGTCACAATCCCGCCCCAACGGTCCGTCAGACACATTGTGAGAGGTACCTGGTCCATCCAGAATCAACCTCTTGCTACTGCGCTCTACGTCTCCCCTGTCCCAAGGAGGCAAAGTATTAAGGGGCACCAACCAAACCAATGATGAATTCACAACACAGTAACACCAGGGTTAAAGTCCCAGCCTACCCCGGCCCCGGCCCCGGATTCTCATCACAACACACTCCATCTTGTGAATATACGTATGACGTCTGACACCTCAAGCTCCTCTGGGGACGATGCCAGACCGACAGTAGGCTCCAAACCGGGACCAAAACTTGATTTAAGAACGTTCTCACACTCGGCAAAGTGGGATACCCAGAAGCCATCTCCCGGGAACTGATGCGTTACTGGATAAGCATTGCAGGTTTCACGGAAGCTTGTATCCCTGGAAATGGTAATTGCCGTGTCAACCAGTACACTATGTACCACTCAGGGGGCACAGGCCGGTCTAAGGGAGTCGCCTTGCTTCTCAATGACAAGGTCAATCAATCTCTCGTACAATGACACCAGTCTCCAAGCGGATCACTCATGCTCGATTACGTCACAGACACGGATATATCACACTTATTGTGGTCTATGCACCGACCGAGTTATCCTCTACAGTAGACAAGGATAACTTTTACAACCAACTGGAACCCATCATCAACTCTACTCCACCTCACGACCAACTGCTAGTCATTGGTGATCTGAATGCCGTCAGCGGGAGAGAGCGTGCAGGCTATGAACGCGTCGTTGGGAACTTCGGCTCTGGAAGACCAAATGACAACTCGGCACACCTCCTGAACATGTGTTCCCTAACCAACCTGTCAATTGTTGGCTCCTTCTTTAGACGGAAATAAATTCACCGAATGTCTTGGTTATCCAATGATGACCACACCAGGAAGGAGTTGGACCATATGTTGACTAGACACTGCTCGATCTTCTGCACCTATCGTGTCTTCAGGGGTGCAGAGGCCCCAGCAAACCCGGCCATCGACTAGTTGTTGGCCTGGTCAAACTCCAGCCCTACCTAAAACCTCCAAAACCAACAACCAAGCGTCCTACACACATCCTGGGCTAAAACCAAGATCCAGAACTGCACCGGCCTTGGACCACCTCCCGCCCCAGCGTCTCAACAAGCGTCTCAACCTCAAAACTAAGTTGAGGGTGTACACAACATGGGTTCTCCCCATCCTACACTACGGGTCAGAAACCTGGACACTTCTGGTAGAAGATGGACGTAGGCTTCAAGCATTTAACACCAGATGCCAACGGTGGATACTCGGTGTCCGTTGGTCAGACTTCGTCTTTAACGAGTCAATTTTGGAAACCACCGGTCTCGAGGACATCCGTGTGAACATCTCACTGCGACGCCACTCCCTCTTTGGCCACGTCTGTCGGCTTCTAGAAGACACTCCAGCACATGCCGCCCTCAAGCTGAGCGTCAACGCTCGAGGGGGACTCCGTCCTGGCCCAGCCTGGAAGAGACCCAGAGGGCGTCCACGCAACACCTGGTTGCGCCAGCTAGAAATTGACCACGAATCACCGGCACAGCAGCTGTGGCAGTCTGCAACCAATCGTTTGGTTTGGGCGGCTCTACGTCCCCCTTGATGGACCACAGAGAATGATGATGATGATGATGAGCTTGTTTGTACTTGCCACTATCACTTTACAACAAAGTAGTATAATTAATACAAAGCCCAAAGCTATAACTCGGACTGCATCGCAACATCCTCTACAGGACAAAATTACTTATACCTGGAGTCTGACAAAGGGTGTAAAATCTTTGAGTTTACTATTTCTTCTTCTAGACTTGACATTAGAACGTTTTCTTTTTTTTAGTGTGCCAATTGTTGTTACATTTATCTTATTGTTAAAGTTAAATGGCAGTAATAGATCACACATATCGATATTGAGACATTGAGACAAAGATGGCATCTGGCTGGCCAGTTTAAACAACTGCGTTGATCAGATGTCAACGCTAAATTTACCAGTGACCCGCCTGAAAACAGAGGTAAATCTGACTTGTCTGTGACGGGCAAGTCCTACTTGTTAGAGATGAAGCTCAGAGAGTCTTTCTACCAGTATCACTTGCAGGAAACTTTATCGAAAATCGTCACTATCCAGCCACATGAAAGCTGAAATCCAAAAAGCTTTACACAAGAGCCACAGAGTTCATCGGTGGGATACTGGTCTTGTGGACCCTGATGTTGACTCAGAGGCATTTGGGGTTAATTTATTACAGTGCTCCTCTGCAAGATTCTGTTACAAAGATGGACATTGGTCACAACTTGATGAACTTCTTGGGGACAATTGGGACCTGGCAAAGAAGGGCAATAGCACAGTTTTTGTGGCAGCAGTCACAGTGCGTTGTAGACACAGTTTGTTATCAGCTGTCATACATTCCGCCACCTTTCCAAGGCCTGTTACCCCAGGTAGCCATGGTATTATTGTGTCAAGGTGTTGAGAAGTAGCTTTGAAGAATTTTTAGCAGTTTTTTTCAAAAAAGAAAGGGACATAACAGAGTTTAGCTGTGTCTCAATGATGTGGGAAAGTTTGTACCACATGTTTAAAATCCTTCAAAAAGAACTAAGTCACAAACTTGTTGACATAGGTGCAGAAGGATCCCTGAGACCATCCGATTATAATATGGGGCTATTCAGAAAAACAAAAGCAAAAGTACACTATGAAATTCTTTGACTATGCAATTTTCTTTATGTCTAATTTAGAAATACCACTTTGTAGATTTTCAACAGAAGGAGGGGAACACGGCAATTATTTGCACAATTATTTTTACTATCAGCATACTACCCAGCATGGTGGTAAAGATAGGTATGATCCAACCATTGCATTGTTTTCATCCATGTGGAAACAACGGCTATCTTATGAAATCAGCCAAAGTGAGCATATGGATTGTGATGATGCTTCGTATGCTTTCAGGACATATGTCAAAAGACATGTAGCAGCAAGGAAAATACAAATTGTGTATCGTAACTATGCAGTTAAATCAAAATTAAAGAAAACTGGATGGATGGAAAAACCATCAACGTTCCAACAAAGAAGAACTGGTAATCTGTGGCAATATTAACCCCAACCCTGGACCTACAGATGCAGCCAACAATGGTGACAGATATAGGAATCATCATAACAAGGAACGTTTAACGTATAACAGGTACTCTCTTCATATGTTTAACCCTAAATACATTGATAATTTGTTTTATCATAAACTACACAAGACTGTTTGGAACAGAATAAATGAATTAGGAATAGCTTGTAGACCTAAGACCCACCGTGAAAAGAGAAAGCAGGTGTCACTTATTCCAGTAGTCACTACCGAGAGAAACTACACTATTCCACGTCTTGTATCTTTGATATCTCCAAGACAGCTTACTACCTTATCCCTTGTACCAACTACGAATGACAATCTTCCCCTCTTACCCGTTTTGCTCCTGACCAATGCACGCTCGCTCAATAACAAGCTTGATGAGTTGGAACTTTCCCTAAATGAGCACTGTGTTGATGTCGCAATCGTCACAGAAACTTGGTTTACTGGTTATACTATCCAGGCGGCCAGTATTCCACGCTTTAAACTTTTTAGTAAAGAGAGATGCAACAAACGTGGAGGAAGAGTTGCTATCTATGCAGCGGATCACCTACCGGCTCTACATATATCCAACCACACTTGTGAATTTGAAGTAGCATTGGCAATATGTACATTGGTGTTATTTACTTCCCACCTGGTTCTCCTTATGATAAAGAGCTTCTTGACCACGATATAATGTTGGGGGTGGAGAGAAAGCAGGTAAATAAGATGGGAGTAATGTGTAATCAAGTGGAGGAAGTTTCAAGAGGATTATCCTCAGCACCTGGAATATTAGTACGCTTAGGCCCAAGATTACACAATCTTTTGATGTATTTATGCCACTTTCCTGGTTGGCAGGTCTTAAGATCTTGCACAGACTGGTTATAATAAATACGCTTAGCAACCCTTATTTCTCTTTGAACTTGGTTGCGTAGTTCAAAAAAGGGCCAAAATGATAACAATCTTGAAATGCCCTCGAGCAACAAAGAGTAAAATCAAAGAAAATAAAATTGCAAGGAATGTTGCTTTTTTTTATGCTGTGTCCAAACGTAAAGAACTTAACAAATCTGTGCAAAACTGTTTGGCCAATCAACAAAGCAGTGTTCTTAGTTGTCTCTCACTGAAAAGGAAAAATACCGAAACATGTGGCTCCAAGAAAAGGTTAAGAAAATTTCTGAAGCAAAGCGGAAAGATTTATTAAAGAAACGGAACAAAGTTGCAAATCCAAATTATCCAAATTTCACTACTTGATTTGCTCAAAGCGACCCATTGTTTCAAGAACATGTGAAAATCTGAATGTGTACAATATGTAGATTTAATTTGTGTCGAATAGGCCCTATTAATAATAAAAACTGACATTTGCTTTTCCTTAATGCTGATATTCCTAAGTAAATTTGCTTGTACTTTTTTCTTAAACACTTGCAAGTCAAAAACATGTGCATTTACACTATAAACATTATGCAGAGCTCTAATTTATCTGTGGTGAGATGTACTACTAAAACTATAGGTGCTTATTATGGGCCTAATTGTAAGCTCTTGCAACTAACGTTTACCCGAGTATCACTTGGCCAAGTGATGGTTTGTGTATACATGTTCATATTCTAAACTTTTACATCAATCATGGTTATTTAAGCTGCAAGAGTACAGTTTGTGAGCAATATTATTTTGTTGTTTTGTTTGCATATTTTATTTCTGTTTTAAGAAAAGTTTATTTCATACTGGCTACATCACTTTGGTAATCTCAAAAACTGGGAGGCCTGCCTTTTACTGTAAATGTGACATGCTTTAGTTTAAGCATTTATTTCTAACACTTTGTACCCAAAACTTAGTTTGTTTAATTGTAATACTTCTGCTACCAATGATAAATTGTAATAGTATCCTTGTTATCTTCTTTATGCACCCAAGGTACATTTACAGTAATTTTAATGTAATATGGAGTTTTACAATGACTGCAGATTTTTCCTCCGAACACTTTTAAAGTTTAAAGAAAATTACAGAATAACTTTTTCTAGTGAGGGTAAATTAATTCTATCCTCTCCTTTTAAACAACAAACTGTGAAAATGTTATAACAATTTTGGTCACATTTTATTGTATTGAACAAATGACAACAGATTGTTCGTTCCTTACTAATTTTGCGGCAATATCAAAATACATATAAGCAATGTTGGTTTGAGGGGATACAATAGTTTAGACTGAAGAAGCTTTCAAATTGAATGAAAATGATTTTTTAGCATTAATTGCTTTTAATTGTTCGTTTTTTTTCTTTCAATTGTGCATTCAAAGGTGTCAAATTGTCAGTCCTGCCTAGCTAGATTCAATAGGGTTGTTATTGATAATGATTTAATGCAGAACATTGATAGTATTACCATTATCAATCTATTTTAAGAATAATCCAGCTAGGCAGCCGGTTTATATTTTTGTTATACTACTTCACCGGTTCTTTTCAATTGTTTCTTTATCATGTGGTGTATGTTTGTCCTTTAATTTTCATTGATTATCTTTTTAAAGGGTCACTGTTCAAAGTTTTTGTAACAAAATATTCACACGACAGTATAGGCCTAACAAGTTTGTGAGAAATTACAATTTTCTTTACTCCATGGTTGAAGTTGTGATTTAAATCATAGTGAACGAGTTTGAAGTCAATAAAACGAATTTGAACCGGTAACAATTAATGCAACTTTAAGTGCAGATTCCGAGCAACTAAAAAGACATTTTTAGAAATGCTTCCCTAAATAGTTAATTTTTTTAAAGTCTCAGATTCATGATCTTAAATTTAGAACATGCTGAATACTGTACCAGACTTAAACACTGATAAACTAGATGCATTGTACTTGTACATGTTAGCTCTGGTAACAGTATTCAGGGATTATATTTTAGGGACCAACACGACCATATACCTTAATGCAGGGAGTCAGTAACTGTTCCTAATAGTAGGTATAGCACACAAAACTTTCAAATACATGGGACATGTATAAAATTGATGTCATATCAAAGATCTTAGCAAAAGATTTTGAATGGTGAAAAAAATCATGTAAATCGAGCAATGCATTATAAAGTTATCGCAATTTGAAAATCTGCCAAAACAGTAAAAAACCTGCCTCGAAATGCCAATTTTTGCTAAAAATGAGTTTTTTGTGATTTTGAACCCCTATATTTTATTACTTAGATGCATAAAGCACATAAATAATACATTAAGTATCACATTTTATACTGGTTTATCAGTTTTGAAAAGAATACGTGTGTCATTTATTGCATTTTGGTAAAGTAGACCCTTAAAAATGCTGTTTCCAGCAAAAAAAACAATCCGCAATCATGGAAAATGGGCAACAATTGATAAGTTCAGCTAATTTATATGCGTAAATGACATAAATCAAGTTCCTCAGGTAGCACACTGATGAAGCTTGGTATGCTGGTCAAATGTTATGAGCTCTATCATTTAAAACAACCAGATCAATAGCTAATTAATTATGCAAATTAGCTAATCATATGTTGAAATCTCTAATTTGCTAATTAGGCACAATATATGCTAATTTATTTTACTCAAATACATTCCTCGAAGTACCTGTGATATGTTTTGTCATGTTTCAATAGAGTTGTTTTGTTGAATCTGTCATCAAAATCAAATATTTCAATAAAATATCAGTACAACGCTGACATTATAAGTGATCACCTAATTAAATATGCGAAAACTTCACAGGGCTCTAGAACATCAAATAAGTAACCCATAACAATGTAACTTGAACAGTGTAAGGCCCAACTTAGTTGCCATGCATTACAATAGTTTCATACTACGAAATTTACATGTACCAATATAATGCAACATAGCCTACACAGAGTCATCACTTCCAATTTGATACATGTATAACATTTGTGGATGTGACAGTGCCAATTTACTTTATTCTGGTAAAAACCAGTAAAGTGTATTAAAAAAAAAAAAAAAATTAGTTTGAAAGAGTTCGAATGGAGAGTTCTTGCAATTGATGCACCCTACATGTTCCCATATGTTTGTACATGTAATATCAAAATGTTCTACATTATAGCAAATAATCCCATTCATTTTTTAATGGTAGGTAAACAATTGATCATATGGCGGGTCATATGATACAGCAATCAGTCATGGTGTTTTTCATTTTGAGCAACAAGGCATTTACTTTTTGTTCGTTGTTTGCAAAGTCGCTTAGAGTCAACAGTTCTTGGACGGAGCTGATCGTTTCCTCTAAAAGAATAACGGCATTCTCAGTTCGAACCTCATTCAATCCTAGTCCATAAGTACTAGAGTCTTTGCTAGCAAGCATTGCCACATAGGGCACATGCTTCTTTGAGGTACCATCTGCTTGGAAGGTGACATCATTTTTGCAGTTTTCAATGGCATGTCTTGCCGCATCTTTGGCAAGTAGAGCCTGCTCATATGCCATTAATCGTATCAGTGTTGGCTTAGGCAGTCGTCCACAATCAAACCCACCCACATGCTTCAGCACAAGTCGAATAATATCCGATACATGCCGGGAACCAATGCCACGGGAAATTAGTTCGTAACATACTTCTCTAATGTCTTCCGAATAGCGACCGTCTTCAAATGTACTGATTTCTTTATCACCCATGATTTCATCTAAATCTGACCGAAGCTGATCATTTTCTCTCTCAAGTTCATTGAGCTGACTTCTTAGCTTACTGTTTTCTTAGCTTACTGTTTTCTTCTTTTGACATGTCCTGGTCTGCAATTCGTTTTAGTCTATGGTAACAGAGTTTTTTTGTTTTGTTCTTGTTTACTCGCCTCATTTTATCAAAGGTCTGTTTTAGCTTGGTTATTTCCATCTGGAAATGTTCAACTTCAGATTTCAGCTTTTCTGTTTTGGCACATTCTTTCTCAAGCTGAGAAGTTTTAGTCTCAAGTCGCCGGACTACATTACTTGCACTTAATGTCTTTACTTCCGATTCCAGCTTTGCTGATAATTCTGCAGCTATCTTCAACTGTCTTTTATACTTTGAGACCTCTTTTTGTGCTCTTCTGCAAAGGCAAGTTGATGGACTCTGGGCAGTCGAGCTATTTTCTTGAGCAGCTTTTCTACTTTCTCTCTCTCTTTGAAGTTCTTCTTTGAGAGCATATTTTTCTTGTGTCTCATCTTCAAGCAATACATGAAGAATAGCCATTGTATCTCCGTGCTTTCGGAGTATGTATCGAAGGGGAGCGTCATTTTCGCTTACAGAAGTGTCATATCCACTATCATCTGCTAGAACATCAGCATGATCATCTGCCAAGTCATTACCATCAACGGTGCTTTGATCTCCTGGTGGTGGAAGTGGTACAGGTAAGGTATATTGAGTAGTGAGAAAAAGTTCTTTCTGCTGTGATGCATGTCTTATTCTCACCTTTCGGGCAGCCAAATAAGTCCAACTACTGCACACTGTTGCCACAAGTGGCAGTTCATTTCCAGGAAAAAGCTTGGGCCACCATCTATTGCTGACAGTCTTCCATGGTATTTCTTTTCTTGCACGATACTGATGAAGTTCGATGATGGCTTCATTACAAACATTATCTAGCCAATCTGGATGAATACCAAGCTTGATGCATCTTGGGTCTATCACTTCTTTAGCGGTCTTCGAAAGGCCAGCCACTTCTTGACATAGCAGAAGGAAGTTTTCCGATTTCTGTGCTTTTGAAATCAATCCCACAAGATTGTTAGGTTGCTTGTGTCCATGAGAGTCTAACACCAGTGGAAATCCTTTACGATAGCTGATATCTGACATATGGAAAACTTTGACCAGATTTCGAGCAGAAAAGATTAAGCCGCTCTGTGTAGCAGCTTCGTGTGAGTGCACTGACCTGGTGACCGTGCATAATTATCACCCACTCAATCTAACGTAGCAGGTCAGTGGACTAGACCATTCTATTCAATGGGGGAGTTGAACACCGGCCACATAC
>JAUELU010000030.1:6408765-6418778 GCA_032357145.1 Evasterias troschelii | reverse complement strand
CTCAAATGGTGATCAGATTTCGCGGTTGTGATTGGTCAATGAGAAATGGGCGTGGCTTAATGGATCGGTGTATTTAGTGCATGCCTGGTACATGTACTGTACATTTAGCACTGCTGGATGTGTGTACCTTTTATTAGTGAATACATTGTACCTGTACAACTAACTGATTGTAGTAAAATAGGCCTACTTCTTAGGAGCTTTGTGGTGAATGAGTGAAGCTGTACTTAAGGGAGGGTATACCTTTGGTAATTACTCCAAAAATTAATGACCACAAAAACTTACTTGTTAAGGAGCACTGCAGCTGTTGATAATGTATAAGACTTTGAGGAACATTCAAAGCAATGAGGTTTTAGAGAGAGAGATGCAAAAATATTTTACAATCTGAGAAATGTGTATGCATGATATTTTTTAATATATTGTATTCCAATTTACGGATTATTCTTCATGTGGGAAAGTAACCGCTCCACTTTTTTGGCGATATCTTAAAATGCTACTACATTTTAAATGAAATTTTCACATGTTAGTTTTATTGTACATTTATAAAGGATTAATAATAATAATAATTTATTCATTTATATTGCGCCCATTCCATAAAATGTACACAAGCGCATAACAAAAATAATTATACAAAGATTTAAAAAGCTAACAACTGGTAAAAGTGAGGAAATACAACAATCCATAAAAAATCCAATTAAAACAATCAGAGGTTCCAAAAACCAAAGGTACCCTTTGCTTTTAAGTAACAATCTTTAAACATGTGCTTGTACCATGTGCAGCAGTCCTTGATTGAACTAAAATGATTACTTGTTGGCATTGATGCATCTAGGGAACAAGTTTACAAGTGAATCGAGCAGAGCCTAAGAATCCTAAGATGAGAATGCAGGGAGATAGTGATCACCACTCTGGCTATGGATATGGAGGAGGTAAGAGACCACCCCCCCTCCCCCGCCCCAAAGTCGTAGACCCATTACTGTATGTTGACTGTGGCTTTCATGTCTCTAGATCAAATTCATGTAAAAAGTGTTGTCATTTCCTCTATTACCTGTTGGTGAGTCATTGCGTCACACGTGTGCGTATAGTTTGTGTGCAATTTTACCTAAAATCAACCATTTCATCATTCAAAGGTATTTCTTATGACGAGACTTTTATTTCTGAGAAGATCTTCAAGTCTTTAAAGAACATTATGTAAAAGCCAAATCCAATTTTATTAGACTGTTCTTGTCGTTGTGTATTCCTCATGCACATAATTGCGAATAATAGTATCAACCACCATGTGGTACATATTAAGACATTCCTCATTTAACAGTTTAGTCTTTAGAATCGATGGAGTTGTTTCTCTCAGGCTGGATTCTAAAACACATTGTTGAGGTGGCAATACATATAGAAAACATTTTTTATGAGATAAAGCCTAACATCACAAGGTCGGATTGCCGCTTCAAGGTGAGGGCTACACTAAAGTGATTTGGACTGTCAACGGCATGGGTATAAACCACTAGGAGCCTGGCTGGTAGACCAGAAATTCACTACCTTTCCAACATTTTAGGGCACAGGTTTCATGACCGCTGCTGACAACACCAGAGCTTGGGTCTAGTGAAAATCCACAAGACCACAGGACTTGTCACTCAAAATGTTTACTGGACTGCAATTGTTTATACAAACCAGAAGCAAAATGAGAAAAAACTTCAATTGAAAAAACACAAGACCATCGAACTTGTTCAGTCATGAGTGGACTGGCCCAATACTAAGCCTACTAGCCTTAGGTCTGTGGTCCAGTGTAAAGTTCAAGTCCTCTGTGAACTAGATCGTTCAGCCACGACACGCCACATTCTGAATATGCATGATTTTTATGGCAGGTTATTCAGATCAAGGCAGGTATTACTCAAGAGGAGATTATTCTCAGAGTGGCCGAGGACGAGGAGGAGGGCGAAGTGGCGGTGGTAAGATAGGAGGAGATGGATACAGAGACAGAGATCAAGGTAGTATCGGGGGACCACCCAACCAAGTTAATACTTCAAATGTAGGAGGTGGTATGGGTGGTGGTATGGGTGGAGGTATGGGTGGTGGTATGGGTGGAGGTATGGGTGGGGGTATGGGTGGGGGTATGGGCGGTGGTATGGGTGCCAACCCAGGGGGGCAAGGCCCAGGTCAGATGGGGAACTTCCCCTGGAACCAGGCTATGTTGGCTGCTTTGAGTCAGGCTGGTTGGGGGATGATGAGCAACATGCTTGCACAGGGTATGCAGCAAGGCATGCAGCAGGGAAACCAACAGCAGCAGCAGCAGCAACAGCAGCAGCAACCACAGCAATCACAACAGTCACAGGTTACAATGTCACAGGGTAGTAATCAATCAACTCAGGTACCTAACCAACAAACAATGCAGCAGCCTCAGAATAGTAGTGGTGGCTTTGGATCAGGTCAGCAATCCTTAGGATGGGGTACCAGTCAATCCAATGTCAGTGATACAGGAAGTACTGCATATTTAATGGGTGATACAAAGGGAGGAGGCAGTGGATGGTAATGTGAGTACTTAGCGGAATGAATTAAACAACTCGAGTAGAACTTGGGTACATGTCTGGTTTGTCTGTTTGTGTACAACATGAGAAGGCAATGTGCAATGGACGTGTTCAGGGAAATGTAAAGTTCGTACTTAAGTGTAGTACATTACAGTTTTTGGAAGTTGTGAGTTTGTGCTGATGATATTGTGATTGCATTCACATGTACAATGTATGTGATCTGAAGGGCTTTAGTTTGGTATGTTGTATGCTGCATATAAATATACTCTATGTGATCTTGACAACCTCATTTAACTTCAGTTAACTTTTACATTTTTAGAAAGTTCATACCAGTACCAAATCTCTGAAGAGATCTGTCTAAAATACTATTTAAGCTGAGAAAATGTGAGGTGTTCGAGAACCCCCAAATAACCATCGTTTATGATATATGCTTGCCAATCAAAACATGAATGCATGTCATTGGCACAACGATTTTACATAGTCTTTTTTTAATTGATTGTTTTCACTAAAACATGAACTTCTAATCTAATAAAGTGTTAACACTTGATCACTGTTGATTTGAATGATGTATTTATTGAAATTTAGAGGTTGGAAATTCTTTTGTTTTCCAAAACAAGTAATGTAACATGCATTTAGCAAGACCAATATCTGAATTTGGCTTTTTAGGTCGGTCTGATAAAAAAATGTATGTGGAAGGGGATGTAGGTGGAGCAAGCGTTTTGCAGGAGTGATTTAATTCTACATACGAAGTGTGGACCTGAGAACAAAAGAGGTCCATACATGTACAATATAGGAACTTGAGACACTATGTGGACTTACACGTCCACAGTGTTTTTTACAATGTTGAGGAATAGGACTTTCTTTTTTTAGTGTAAAGAACAAAGAATTTCCACAGAGTGACTGCAACACAAAGCAGGGTGTGTTTTTGGAGGTTGCCTGGCAACAGCATTGTTACACTTCACCTCTTGTACATGAGATAATGGTATTTCATTGAAAAGCATGCAGTTGGTGCAGTGAGATACAAAGTGTGTTGGAGACATTAGAGTAGATCGTACTAAATGCAGTGACGGTCAAGTCTTAGCGTAGTCAAGTCCCAATTTGTTTGGTCCTTATTATCATACAAGCATGTGATTTGTCAGGATTTGTACCATGTTTCAGGATTTTTCACTGTCTCCACGAGGCAGAAACTCCCTGAGCCAGATTTTTGTGAAATAGGCAAATTGCCATCACATAGATGAGAAGACTTGTGACCAAACCTTCAGATAATCTATTGAAATGATGTAGAGAGTCTGTACAATCTCTAATTGTAACATTCTGTACATTCAGGGAGCTTCACTTTCACACTGAAGCCCTGTTCGCATTGGACTTAATTTGGGTAAAACTAACCTAGCAAATGGGTAACTTAACCAGTTTAAGTCCAATGCGAACAGCCCAGTAAATTTCCCTCCGAGGTAACTTACCCGACCCGAATGAATAGTTTAACCGACCCACGTCTGCCTGGTTAAATTGACCAGGTCAGTTTAACCGAGCCGAACGCAATCAGGTTAAAAGCCGTCACAGTAAAAAGCCACTTCCGGTCTCCCGATCACCCGCCGTGCTACGTGATCGTAAGGTTACCTGTCGTACTACACAGGCACATGTTTACACAGCTTAAGAGGAAATTGTTATTAATTTGTATTCATTTTCATACAACCTGGTATTAGTTGCATTACAGTGCTTTAAACTGTATAATGAAACACATACATTGGAGAGATTCTGATTTTAGCGCAAACTTTCTTATATATATATTTTTTTTTGGGGGGGGGGTTGGCTGGGAAATAATACAGCATGAGGCGTTTAGTAAAAAAACCTGTTATGACTATTATGAGATCATTACTGTACGTGTGAAAATGGGCCCACATCTGTTGGTGGAGGATAATGAAACCTTGATAGTATCAAGGAGAGGAGATTTGCTTAGAAGGGATGGGGGAAAGCCATTTATCAATAACTGAACTTGTAGAAATATTCATAATGGATGGACAAGTACATTCAGATGAAATATACATGTATGTGTAATCATGAGAGATTTAATGAAATAAAGTGGAATAGGAGTCTTAGGACAGATTGAGAAAGACAAGGAATGAAAAATATGCAGATAATCTGCACCTTTGTTCAGATAATATGAATACATGATTGAGATGTACAGTTGATAATGATATTGTGATCAATCGACATAACAAATGAATACATTCAAAGTGATGCAAATGAATTCAACATGAATTTGTATGTTTCTTTGTACATGGTGTTTTGTAGAGCTCTTTTTCTAGATGTACAGCTGTAGTCAAATGAATGTTAGGTGCAGAATTCACAATCAAGGGATTATCTTGATTAAAGTCAAACTTTCAATGGATGTACAATGTAAACGCACAGCTTGTAACTGCTAAACAATCTGGTGAAATCTTGAAGGATGTGTATATACACTGTGTATACTGAAATGATAGTCAGTCAATATTCAGTATGTTGAAGAGCTTTGTACGCATGTATATATATAAAAATGTAAAACTTGTGTAAAACAATGGTTGTAAATGGACTGTAAATGTTAATATTTGAAGTGAACTATTGTATGTAGAATAGCTTGCTTAAGAATGGGATGACCAATGTATGTATTTACAACTCTGCATAGTGGAGAGGCTATTCTTACCATGAAGGGAAGTTTGTGACTGCAGGGTGAAAAGACTTGTAACTCTGAATAGTGTTAAAGGCCTACAACTTTATCTTCAAGCAAACTTGAGTCCTTGATTCTGATTGGTCGAATCTTGGCTATAAAAGTGTGATATAAACATATATTGCACGACCCATGTCAAATCCTGCTCTATAGCCTGCAGTTCTAACTGCGAGTATTACACTATTTAAAGCTACGCGTCAAGATTGCTTGGAGAATTTGTTTGACACAGGCTTGTGGAATACGGAAAAATGTAGCATGTCTGCATCCCATATCCAACAAGGTCATTGGCTGAGTTGGAAATGGAATGATAATTTTGTTGGTATCCCACTCTTGTTTGTGTGGCAACTTAAAAGGTATTTTCAGAACCTGCAAAACTCATGTGTACATGGTCATGATGGTACTGGCAAAGTATCTCTATATCAATACTTTTCAGTGCCATGTGTGGTAAATTCTCGTACGAGTGCATCCATACTGATTATAGTGAAGAGCAATGGTAAAGAACTATCCATGGATGTTTGAAGGGTTTGCTCTAATCAGCAAAAACTGTGAAAGAAATGAACGTGTCACACAAAATGTAGTGATGCAAAGTGTTGGATGTCGTGCATGGGGTACTGCATTTCTACAATGTATGTTGTGACATGATTGTACATGTTTGATCTCAAACTTTGAGCAAAAGATTTTGCCAGGTCATTGTGTGTATCTCAATTTGCGGAGTGCTCCTAGATTTTGGTAGCTTTTTAAACTTGTGCTGAAAAGGATTATACAGTAGTCGTTCTGTATGATATGTTGTGAAGTCTCAATGAAGATGGTCAATAAAGTCTGCCAGTGTGAACTATACTGCAATGTGATAACAATTATAGCAGAAAGTCATGTTTGTAGTGTGTGTCTTTTCATATATCGGTTAAAAGGTGGCTATATTGTAGACACGGAAATAATGTGAGATTTAAAGGAATGCAAAAACAGATGACCACTCTTTGTTCACACATATTTCCTTGAAAATTGAATTTTCTACTGGATGGGGATTACCCAAACAGATTTTTGTGCAAATTATTCTCTGATGGAAGGTAGAGCAAGAGAACGAAACACCCCATGGGGTTTAATAGACCCTTGCATATGATGTCGCAAGCCCAAAACAGCGCTCTCACTGAGGTCAGTGATGAACACCTTTGATTGGCTGAGAGTTGTGTGTGGCATGTCACACGTGCATGTTTTCATTGTTTGACCTCAGTAATGACGGCTAATGCAAGGAATCTATTAATAGAAGACCCCTCAAATGACTTCACACTCCCTCTCTGGCATGTCTGGGGTCAATGGAGTACATTTCCCAGGCTGAGAGTTGTGTTTACACATGCGCACATTTCCATTGTGTAACCTCAGCAATGGTGGCATATACAATGAGTGTACTTGATTTTATTTTCAATGACTAACTGTTTCCTTTCCAAGAACAGATGCCTCAATAATAATTTACAGGTACCATCTGCACCCTTCTCAACCAGTTTACAGAAAACTGTTTGCGTCACTTATTGCCAACTACATGTAGTCAACAATTCTTGCATCTATGAATGTATGTACATCATGAGCATGAACCAAGTACATGTATTCTTCACTGGAACAAAATGGAGTCATTTCTACCAATAGGAATGTAATCAACATGAAGAGGTAAGCATCGTGCAGGAAAAATCATTGTTGATTACTAATCCACATAATCCTTGGAGAGTTTAGGCACTCTGAACGGTTAGTTGAAACTTTGTCATGTGGGAGTGTATTTAAGGCAAAGTATACCTTTGGCTTTATTTAAAGGCACTGAACACGTTTGGTAATTACTCAAAATAAATATTAGCGTAAAAACTTGCTTGGTAACCAGCAACGGAGAGCTGTTGGTAGTATAAAACATTGTGAGAAACCACTCCCTCTGAAGTAACGTAGTTTTTGAGAAAGAGGTAACTTCTCACTAAAATAATAAAATACTACATGCATGAAGCCTTTTATTAGCATCTGAAAGCACACAAAATTGTGCAACAAGGGTGTTTTTCCTTTCTTTTCTTGCAACTTCGATGACCGATTCAGCCCAAATTTTCACAGGTTTGTTATTTTATGCATATGTTGAGATACACAGAGTGACAATACTGGTCTTTAATAATTACCAAACGTGTTCAGTGCCTTTAAGGCAAAGAATATCTTTGGTTTTTGGAACCGTTCGCTTGTTTTCATACCATATATATGTAGATATATACAATAAAACTAACCTGCAAAAATTTGGTTCATTAATCTTCATGAAGGACCATGATCAAGACCCAAAGTGGTAGCGTTTTTGAGGTATTGCTGAAAATCTGGAGCAGTTATGTTCATGCAGATTGAAATGTTTTTGAATCCATCTCTCTAAAACCACAGTCCTTTTGAAGATGATTGTTTTTCAAACAAATATTCATTAACAGTAGCTGCAGTGCTTCTTATGGTATTTCTCTTTTCATAGTATTTACCAAAGGTGTACTCTCCCAATAGCATCTGATATAAACACTAGCTTTTAAAACTAGTAAATAATTACTGGCCCCTAAGTGCAGAACTTTACAGTTAGCATGAAATCGAGCCCTTGGCATTACCACACATTGATGACCAAAGTTTTGCTTATCACAAAGAGGTCACCACCCAAAATGTTCCACTTGTGACTGGTTTTCTGCTATTTTTTGCTAAGTAGAAAAAAAATATTGCACAATTTTCTGCTTAAGCAGCTCAATGAAATTTGACTTGTGTCCTTGCATTGTTATTCCATGTTATCACTATTGACCACAGTCAAGGAACCATGTCATACAGAGTATACATTTCTTACTTCAGTCTGCATTGGGGCTTGATCATAGTCCTCCATGAAGATTAATGAACTGACGAATTAAGGCATGCACTTGTATATTTTATTTTGTGGAAGTAGGTTCATTAGTTTAATGGATAGTGTTAAAGGGACACGTTGCCTTGGATTGGGCGATTTGGGCAATAGAAGAGCGTTTGAAACTGTTTGTTATGAAATGCATATGGTTAGAAAGATGTTTTATAAGTAAAATATAATGATAGGTTTACACAAACATGCCATGAAATTGTGTGGTTTTCCTTTCAGCCAAATTTTTGACTCCACAAAATGGCGGACCGTGTTAGTTATCGAAGTAGAAGGAAAACCGCACAATTTTGAGGCATAGTTTTGTAGATCATTGTGTTGTAAAACGTCTTTCTAACCATATGCTGTTCATAACAAACGGTTTCAAATGCTTTTCATAGCCCAAATTGCCCAATCTAAGGCAATGTGTCCCTTTAAGCTAAAATTCTATGAACATTTTACCAAATAAATGACTTTAAAAACAATTTTGTTTTCAAGTATTGACTCGTAAAAGAAGGTCCTTTTCACATGACCATCTGGAGCAATGAAACCGTGATATCTTGATTTTGTTGATATGCAAGTGTTATCAAATCGTTCTCACCAAATGTAAACTACATTTAACAAAGTATGTCATTTTTTAAAGTGTTAGTATTCATCAAGTGACTAATTTTTTTATTCAAATCATTTGTTATTTTTTGCATTGTTTAAGTTGATTTGTTTTAACCACCCTGTTTAAGCATGATTTTAACATGTAATTGGATGACCTGTTAAATGAAATCCAACATTTCAGAATATTTTCTGGTTTGGCAGGGGTTTACAAATTGAGAAAAGTTTGATTTTTTACTACTACCCTGTTCATGCATGATTTTAACATGTCATTGGATAACCTGTTAAATTACATCCAATATTTCAGATAATCTTTAGGTTTGGTAGGGATTTACAAGTAGAGAAAAGCCAAACATAGTAATAGAGATATGGGTTTCTGCAGGTTATGCAAATGACACGGTAAAATGCATCTTACGTAAACTTAGACTATTGTTGTATATAAGGCCATATCTGAATTGACAGCGTCGGCTTCAGCTCTGGCTGTTGCTAAGGAGCGTTTATGCATGATGATGTGGCAATACATACATAGCCGTAGCTGTAGCTATAGCCGTAGCTGCAGTCGCCAATGCGGACCCGGCCTTACTGCAGTTCTCACACTTAAAAATTCATTTATTTGCACAAGGACAAACTGGATGGTTTCAGTTACAGCAAAATATAATGTTTGGGAGGGGAAATGTCTTGACACCGGAAACATAATGAACTTTGATTAGCCCCATGATTTACTGAAGCATCATTTTGGAGTAAAATTACAGTGTAAAAACTCTGTACACCATCTGTGTACCTGTTCAGTTTAACCTACTTGTGAACAAAAGCATAAGTTGACTTTTTAATATGTCAATTTGTCAAAATTTTGTACATCAGTTTTTGCCTGTTATGTTCATATTTATCAAATTAATCAGTTGTGTTAATTGGATTTTGTTTTATGAAGCGAAATAAAATACATTTTATTAACACAAACTTTGTCATTAGTTGCATCTTCATTTGCTTGTGTCATTTGTTTACGTCCTTTCCGCATGAGTGACTATTTTAATGTGCATACTTATGATGAATTGTCTAGAAATAGATATTGTCCCTGCTGTTTCAAATTTATGTTCCCAAACATAAAAATTATGTGAACAAATTAATAGTTGTAGTCAGTTGACTTGCAGTTCATGAGTTGCTTTTATTTTTTCAATGGAAATAGATCAGTGGATAGATGTGTTTGTAGCATTACTCCTTCATATTATTATTCATACCGACATCTTGATTATTTCACTAACGGCATAACCACACAATATTCCCCCAATGTCAATCCAAACCTATGCCTTATAAAACTCACATTGTCAAA
>JAUELU010000030.1:6398226-6408665 GCA_032357145.1 Evasterias troschelii | reverse complement strand
CTATTTTTGGTAATAATGAGTGATAAGGTGAGGCAGATTCAGTATCTTTTCCTTAATTGTTTTGATTGAAAAAATTTGTGGTAAATTTTCCAAATATGATATCAAATGAAAGAGTATCAAATTGTATCAAAATTTTCTTGAAAATTGTGTCAAAGTGTAGTGTTTTTTCTGGTCAGCCATGTCCATACCAGATAATGAAAACTGTTAATGTATTTTTGTGGGGGTTTGCTAGCTGTCATTTAATGAAAGAAAACTAGATGCACAGAACACAATGCTTTTGTCCATTCAACCTGATTATTAAAGACCTCATATCATTTGGTGAAAACAATTGCAGAGCTGCAAACTCTCCCTTCCTCAGCTGAAGGTTCCCTGAAATTAAACCAATCTTTACATGTTCTGATGAACAAAATTTAAAATATCCCTGATTGTGGTAACTTTTTCCCTGTGATTTTGAAAGTAATTCTAAATATTATTTCTCTGATTGTTGTACAAAACAACGGAAGTGTATTGCCGCCACATGAATAAAAAAATCTCTCTTAACACGTACAGGATAATTTACTGTGTACATGCTTATCAAATGTACACGATAAGTTCAAACTTATCAAACGTAAACAATAATTCCAAACTTGTGTACATACAAAATGATGACTTAATGTGTATGTGTACATGATAAGTCATCGAGAGAGAGATTTTTTTAAATTCACTTGGCGTCAATATGCTTCCGTACAAAACCTCCCTGGTTGCAAGAAGCTAATATTGGCAGCTCTGTAGTTGTGATAGTCTGTGAAAAAGAAGTCATAAATCACACAAAAGTTTTTTCTATTTACCAATAATGTATCTTTAATTATTTAATATACTTTAGTACAACTCACAGCTGAATACAATGAATACATTAGCATAACTTTGAAGCAATCTCAATACCCTTATAATATCAAGTCATCCTTACAAAATATTATGGTCTAATACAACAGGTACTATGACATTACATCAAACATTGATAACAACTACTTCAATCGTTATAACCACCTTCTGGAAGCTACCTCTTCAACAGACATGTCAGGCACCACACAATGTTCAGTTCATTTCACATCAGTAAACATAACGTAGATTTGACAATATTTTGTATTCCTAGAAACCGTGCTGAATAATAATCTTTAATTAACTGCTTTTTATGTATCTCATGCTACCTTGCAATGTCATATTTTGTTTGCATACTAACGTAGCAGTTTTACCCATTCAAATTTTACACATATGTATTTTATTAAAATGTAATGCCTCTTTTTATTTTAAAAATAGCAGAAGTACACACTACAAAAAGTCTTTAAAACCCAAAACAAGTTAAACAAACTACTGTACAGAGCAATGTAAGTATCATGCATTTTACTATAGTTACCATACAATTTTTTTTAGTGAGCCAATGCATAAATGTTATTATTGGAACATCTTCAATGTTTTTTGTTTACTTATCTAAAGTTGGAGACATGTACAATTATGATTTTGAAATTATGAAAATCAGAATTATGTACAATCAGATCAGAAGTTCAGAATGTGGAACACATGTCAACGTCACGCAGACAATAGGATTAATTAACATCATTTACCCATGTTATGTTTTGAAATCATGATTGAAGTTACATTTTATCTCTAAAAGAGGGATATTATAAACACAATACAATGCATCGTGGATTTTTCTCTCAGTTATACACCTCTTTATACCCCACAATACTGTCGTTCACTCATGTACCTCCTGTCATCATTAGTTTTCCATTACCTTAGTTTCTTAAATCAATTAGGTCCATGTTGAACACAATTTACACAAACTAATAACATATAAACAAAGACAAATAAACTTCCCCTAACTAGTATATTATTATAATATGGAGTTTAAAATGCTTTGCTTTCACAATCACCTTACTAAAAAATTATGTATTTATGTGTCATTGTAATTTAGACATCTTTTTTTATCCGGCAATTTTGAGCAAAACATTTTAATAGCTACAATCACTTCTTCATGGGTTTGGTCATTGTGCTCTAGAATGTGCAGAACACGTATCAGAATATGAAAATAAACAACATAGTATTAAAATTTCATCACAACAATTTAGCATAATATGCCAGTAGTTACAAGATATAACAAGATAATTTATGGTCCCTTTAAACACTAATTTCTAATTGGTCCAACAGTAAATATTTAGAATTGTCACAAATTTGAATACCACATTTTAAGAAAATTATAAAGCTGTGTGTTTTTTTTATGGAAATCTTAATGACCCTAACAACTTATTTTTTATAAGTGAAATCAAATCTTGTGATCAGAAAAATACACTGTCTGCCCATAGAAACAAAGCCCCCAGAAACAAATTGAACTATATAGGTTGGGTTTAAACTTGCAAATGATAACTTCACTTTTAAATTTAATATTTGAAAGTGGTATTTTGAATTAAACATCATCATCGACATCTGAAAGCAGAAAAAGTCTGTTTAAAAAAAAAATGAATCTATTATTTACATTCATAGAGATTCTGTGTTAATATTGAATGGTAAATTGTATTACTTGTGACATTATGTTAGCAATTGACCCAAATTTTGTAGCCAACTATCTTCCACAATTTGCAAGGAAAACAAATCCATGTTCGATTATTTACAACCTTTAAAAATTACTGTTTTGGGGGGGCATTTGTAAATGTTTTCCATAATTTCAAGACTATTGTTCAAAATATCTAGTTACATGTACAACGAAAAATAAAAACCCATCACCCACAGTATGATATATTTACAGAGTTCTTTTGTTTAGGCTGAAAAGTTATAAAAAATATTCTGCAATGCTATGGAAGAACAAATCTTACAATATGTTGGTATAGGCTAAATGACCATATACATGAACTCACAAACAAGAAGTAATCTTGTCTTATCTAACTTATGCTTTACATTTGAATCAGGAAGACTTCTCTTAATAAAAAACAAGCTACATGTACCAAAATCCATTAAAAATGTAAAAATGCTCACTCAATGCATTTTCAAATGTTTTCATTTCAATTATAAAATCAAGTTTACGTACAAAATATATATATACTACTAACTTTTATATTATTCAACTTTGTCTATTATCCAATCAAACCTAAATCCAGCAAATGATTTGTTTTGAAATGCTTTCTATATACATTTTACATCTAAATATTGTAGCTGGTTAATTCTATAGAACATGTTTACATAGATTAAACATTTCTATAAAAGTATGTTAATACTCCAAGCAGGCTGCAATAACTAGAAACCAAGTAAGTTAGCTATTTACTCAATGCATCTATTTACAGTTATGTACATGTTGCTTCAGTTTTTGATCTTTTTGAACAAATGTTTCATTGAACATATCAGGAAATTCCATAAAAAATACTGAAGCAGCAAATAATTTCTTTGCCATAAACATAAAATGTACTTTAATAGTTGATTTTTTCAGATAAGGTGATTTGGTTTCATTTACAGTGCTTTCTTAAATGCCACATTGCTGAACAGATCTTGAACTTTTTAATGATAACCTTGAATTTTCATTGAAACCATTTAGCACTTGTCAAACAAATCACCCACAATCAGTACATTTTATATTTCTAAAAATGACCTACATCATAGAGCTCTCCATGCCGTTTTGCGAGGTCAGGATCCGATTGAGAGAGCCTTTGTTGCTGACTCCAGTGTGACTGGTCGGATCTGTCCTTCTGCATCACTGTAGCATAACGGATCTCAGTTGACGATGTTGACATGGCGCTTGAATCAACCATTCCATGTCTGTTGCGTCCAGTCCTTGTGTATGGCGAAGAAGTGGAGTAAGAAGGACGTGATGTCGCTGCAGTGAGTGCTTTGAAAAGGTCTGGCTCAGAGCGTGACATTCGTCCCCCTAAGGCACCTTCATCCATCTTGGGTTTGTAGCTGGTAAGACGAGCTGGTTCATCAGGTAATACCACCTCAGACATACGCAGTTCTTGTCTCATTTTGTGGCGATCAATTCTGATGACAGAGCGCTTCTTACGTTGTAGTTGTCCTGGTATTGTTGGTTTATCTGCTGGCTCGTCTTGAGGGGATGGGGTGGATGGCCTTGAGGAAAGGTCATCGTAAGGGTACACATCACAATCCCCATACACGGTAACTGTATCGTCATCAGAGCTGGCATCAGAATTGACTGATTCTGGGGATAGATCTTTCCTCACTGCATGCCAGAAGTTTGGATCTTCATGCAAGAAAGGATCAGTGAAGTCCATAACTGCATTGAAGGAGTCAGAATCTGTATCGGAGTCAATGGTGTCTACTTCAGAATCAGGATCCCTTGACATGAATAATGGAAAACCACCAGTTGGTGGAGGCATTTGGTGTTTGGGAGGTTGGTTTAGTTCACGATGTTTCTCAATGAGTTCTGATAATCTGCTAACTGGTAGAACAGATTCATCATCACTGAAAGCTCCATCTGAAAATAGGTCTGAAAGACGAGTAACCATACCTCTTGGTATCGGATCTAGCATCTCCACACTGACTGGAGACAATCGACCTGGTGTTGGACAGGGTGACTGTGAAGGAGAATGCACAATGCGTGCTCCTGGGTGTGGAGCTCCTTTCTTTTCATATGGAACATTCAGCATGTATGCAGAGGTTTCTCGTTTGAACCATTCACCCTCTTCTGTAGGTAGAACATCAGTGGGACCTTCCATTGTTACATCAGGTACAACATCTGTCGGCTTATGTTCAAGATTCACAAAGTGTTGCCGACCTCTGAGAGAGCCAAACAGATCAGTTTTGAAGCTTGTGTTATAGTTTCGACTGCTGTAAGATTTGCTGGTACTACTGTATTCAAATCTTGTAGACGAGTTGTAGGTTGAGTCTGGAGAGCTGAAAGGGGAATCAGCTGGGAGTTCAGGTGTTTTTGTTGTATCAGTCCTGCTTACTAAGTATCCAACCAAAGTTGCCTGATCTTCAGTTACAATAACCTTTGACAGACGGAGATCCTGGCGTATGCGTTCAAGTTCAGTCATGTCTGGTAAACTCTCAGAGTCTGTGTCTGAAAAGCTTGGAGATGAAGGTTTGGCAGGAAACCCAGAGAATTGCTCTTGATGTAATATACTTGTTCGAGGAACAAATGGAGTTGATAAGGGTTGACTACTAGAAGTGTTTGGTGTAGATGTTTTGAAGGCACTGGTATATGTATTTCCCGCTACAGTTGTTTGAAGTACAATCATTTCACAACTTGGTGGCATTGACTGTAATATGTCTCTTTCAAAGCTAGTATTGGATTCATGCGTAGACTCATATGAGTTACTGTATGTGGAATGTGACATGATTGGCGGATAGTAGTTAGGTTCCGTTTTTCTGGGCTGCAGGATTTGCGGTATTGGCCTTACCAATGGCTTAACATCATTTGCCTCATAGTTTCCACGGGTGACTTCTGAATCAAAACGATGAGATGAATAATCACCACGAACAACATGTGACTGATTGGTGATACCAATCGGAGACTGCCTTTTGAGTGTGGGTGGAGAACCTGGTTGTGGGTGCAGTGGTACATAGTCCAACCTGGCAACCAATGGCTCGATGGTTTGGTCATCAGTAAATGTATATGTGTATTTGAAGTTAGTAGAGGGTTGTGATGTGGGCACAGGTGAGGGAAATGAAGGGACGTGTTCAGCAGGGTGTGTCTTTTGTGCTCTAATTACTTCTGTGACATAGAGAGGCTCATCTGGGGCACTTCTTGGTGAAAAGGATATATAAGAAGGCAGGTGGATGCTATCTCTTCTTTGAGGGCTGATAGAATTCAAAAGAAATGCAAATGGTGAATTTGCCTGGTCCCTGACGACAGGATTTGCCTGGATTCTTCTATCGATTACATCATAAATTGGTTCATGTTGAGCCCCAATGTCTTTATACTGAACACTAGGCTTTTCAACAGGCTCATCCTTATCAGTTTTCTCAACCTGGGTTGAAATATCCTCTGTCTCATGTGATAATGGTGAGGAACTCTTATCAGTTGTCACAGGTTCGACTTGCATTGTTGTGTCCGTCACGAGAACAGGTTGAGATTGGCAAACTGCATCACTGTGGTCTGTCACTGTCTGCGTATTTTCTGATGTCAGGAGAGGCTTTTCTGTCTGAGCATAAGTTTGATGGAATTTTACTGTTTCCATTGATGTTCCTTGTTCATCAGTGTCTGGTTGTACTTGTGACTGAACTCCAACTGTCTGTGGATGGTGATAGAATTGGATTCCAACATCCGACTGCCTTGGTTTGGCCTCATGTTGATCCGATTTATCTTTCATTTCCACAACTGCCTGGACCCCAGATTGGCAATTTGTTGTTTCACTTGGTGTTGTGCCACGATGCACCATTTTAGGTTGGACTTGCACAGGTGCATCTGTTACCCATGGTTTATTTGGTGCTGTTCCATGTTCCACTGTAATGACATGTGTCTGTGTGACATTGTCAACTGGCTTGTTTGGCTTGTCATACTGTGATGATCCATCTTGATGCTTTGTGCTTGCTTGAACAGGAGTATCATGGAGTTTTGTGATTTTGGGAGATGATCCTCGGTCGAGCATTAGAGGTTTAAATGGTTCTTGCTTATACTCAGTCGGTTTATACATCTCAGGTGCTGCAAATTTAAACTCATGAATAGTTTCCTTTTCAAATTCCTGAATGATCTCCCTGCGTATAATTGGCTCCAAGTCGCGTCTTATTTTCGGCTCCATTTCTCTTCGAATCTGAAATTCCAAGTCATCTCTTGTTCTTTCCTCAAATTCAAATCGAAGGCGCGATTCAAAGTCAATTCTGAACTCCTCTTTAATCTCCACCAATATTTCTTCTTTATATTCTTCAATGAACTCCTCTCGTACCTCCTCACGAATAGTGATCTGAAGCTCTGTCTTGAGCTCATCTCTCACCTCTGCTTCAATGACTGAATTCATTTCATGTTTAATTTCTTCTTTTAGTTCTTCCCTTACATCTTCTCTGATTTCCTCCCTTATGTCCTGGATCAATTCAATCCTTGTTTCTTCTCTGATGTCTTCAATCACTTCCAGCCTTGTTTCCTCCCTTATGTCCTGGATCAATTCAATCCTTGTTTCTTCTCTGATTTCTTCAATCACTTCCTGCCTTGTTTCTTCTTTGATGTCTTGAATCAAATCTCGTTTTGTTTCTTCTCGGATTTCTTCAATTACTTCCAACCTTGTTTCCTCCCTTATGTCCTGGATCAATTCAATCCTTGTTTCTTCTCTGATTTCTTCAATCACTTCCAGCCTTGTCTCTTCCTTGATGTCTTGAATCACTTCCCGCTTTGTTTCTTCTCTGATTTCTTCAATCACTTCAAGCCTGGTCTCCTCTCGAATTTCCTCCCTGATTTCAAGGCGAAGTTCTGCATTATCAAGGTGATCAAATGGTTGATAGTACTGTGGAGAAGTTGAAACATTTTCAATCACTTCTGCCCTCAGTTGGGATTCTATAATGGGCTGTTGATAACTTTCCACTTGAGTCGGTGGTTTTGAGACCATTGGTTCAATGTGGATTGGTGAGCTAGCTTGATCTACAGAAACAGGTTTTAAATTACCAGACTGAGTTGACATGTCATGATGTTGGGATTTGAATTGCACCACAAAGTCCACATTCTTGACCTTGTCATATTGGGTCGTCTGGGTGCGCTGAGTAGCAAAGACTTGGATTGAAGAATCCTGGTTGTTAGGTTTAGCCGTTGTGCCTCTCTCAAGTGATTGTGGTTGTATCTGGGCCACTGCATCAGTCTTGGGTACTTGATCATACTGAGTTGGAGTGTGTTGCTGGTCAACCTGTGCTTGTACTGCCATTTGATTCTTTCGTATTGCTAGTGGTGATGTAGTTTTGGCTGCCACATCTGGAGTAACTTGGGATTGGTTGTCCGACGTCTGATGCACTTGTTTCTGAGTTGAAGTTCCTTGTTCTAATGTTTCAAGCCTAACCTGAGTAGATGTAGGATTACTTTCAACCTTGTAGGTGATACCAGCATCCATCATAACTGGTTGAGCCTGAGTGGATGAGTCTTTACTAGGCGTATCATGCTGAACTGAACTCTCAGTTGTAAGAATATCTTCGCTGTCAAATTCAGCTTGTGAAGAGACATCATGACTAGTCACATGGGCTGTAAAGGTTGATTCATCAGCTGTTATTGGCATCACCTGTGAAGTGGAATCAGTCTGGTGAACTTCTTTGTCATACTGGCTTTGGGCTTCTCGTGTTGGTTGGAGCAGGGGTGATGTACTTCTCTCCCTTACAGGCATCATACCAGTCTGAACAGCAGCATGGATGAAATACCTTGGCTGAGACTGGACAACATCAGCCTCATCTTTGTCAAATGGTGCTTCAAGATAGACTGAATTTTGCTCGGTTTTGTAGAGGTTTTGGAGAATATCCGTACTGTTGTTCAATTCAGAACTGTATAGGCGATTTGAGACATCCTTTGTGTACTCCCATGCTGGTGAACTAGTTTGTTGTTGAGTGACCTCAGATGTGGTAGTTATCTCTTCAACAGGATGGTCAGAATATTCTGAAACAGTCTCCTCTGTCTCCAAGAACTCCTGCAGTTTATTAGAATAATCATGCATGAATTCACTGTCTGCGCTGGGTGTAAAGGATTGATGTAGAGCAGACTCTGTTGGGTGTGCATAAGCAAGGTCAATTACACCTTCAATGGCGTCCGTCTGTGATGCAGCATTTTCAACCTCTTTTCTCTTGAATACTGGAGAGTTAGCTTGCTCCCTTATGACGGGATTAGCTTGCACAGAATTATCTTCAGCAAATGGTATGTCATACTGAGAAGTTTTGTGCATTTGTGATGTTTTATCACATTGAGAACCTTCATTTCTGTTATTGGAAACTGTTTGCGTATCAAATTCTCGAACATGTGGTTTTGTATCTGTGCACTGATCTGTAGAATCAGGCTTTACTGCAACATGTGTAAGTTGCGATTTTGTGTCTGGCTTAGATTGAATACCAATGCTTGATTTGTAGAGCCTTGTTTGGGTGGAAGACTGTACTGTGACAAAGTCTGGCGATGTCCCATTCTCAGTTGTTTCAGGGGCAACTTGTGAAGATGGCTGTACGTCTTCAGCTGGAGCTGTATGTTGCACTGAAGCTTCATGTTTTGGCAATGGAATGGTAGTCGTTCCATCCTCCACAGTCAAGGGCTGAGCTTGGGTGTAGGAATCCTTTGGCTGCATGATCCTGTCATGCTGTATGGCAACATCACAACAAACAACAGATGGATTTTTAATGTCAACCTGTACTTCTGCCTGAGCATGGCTTGTAGTGTCAGTGAAGGTTTCTTGTTCGATGGTTAATGGTTGCGACTGATTTGAAAAATCAATACTAGCAGAAACTGTTTCAGTGGTGCTGTCCTGGGTAACTGGGTTGTATTGAATCTGAACATCTTGACACTGCTTGACATCCTTTATTTGCAAAGTTTCAGATGAATCGTCAACCATGACTGGATTAAACTGAAGACCTTTATCTGCCAAATCAGGAACATCATTATGCTGCATAGACTTATCAAGAGATGTTGTCCTGTGCTGTGTTGTGTTATCCCTTGAAGATCTGGGTGTAGTTAAAGTTGCTTGTGCCAGTGTTTGCGGTTTAATAGCAACTTGAACTGTTGCTTGCTTTACAGTGGCTTGCTCCGTATTACTTGAAGAGCTTATCAATCCAACTTTGTTTGTAAGAGTAGCCTGCTCAGTACTGGTTGGTTTGAATTGCATTCCAATTTCAGCAAAAGTACTGGACTTTGTCTGAGATGAACCGTCCGTGTATTCGTGAACAAATGGAGAGGATGCTCGCTCAACATTGTCATGCTCTGTTTGCACATTTTGTGATTCACAAGATGGTTGATGTTGGACAGAGCTTTCATTCTTTGGAGTCACCATGTGGACTTGAATTGGGCGATCAACAAGGGTACTGGACTTTGTCTGAGATGAACTGTCAGTGTAATCATGACCGAATGGAGATGATGCTCGCTCGACATTATCACATTCTGTCTGTACATGCTGTGATTCATGAGATGGTTGATGTTGGAACGAGCTTTCAACAGAAATACTTGACTTTGTCTGAGACCATCCTTCAATGTGCTCATGAACCAATGGAGAAGACGCTCGCTCAACATTGTCTTGCTGTGTCTGCACATTCTGTGATTCATAGAATGGTTGGTGTTGAAGAGAGAATTCAGTCTTTGGAATCACTAATTGGACTTGAATTGGGCGATCAACAAAAGTACTTGACTTTGTCTGAGACCATCCTTCAGTGATGTCATGACTCAATGGAGAAGAAGCCCGCTCAACATTGTCTTGCTCTGTCTGCACGTTCTGCGATTCATGAGATGGTTGATGTTGGACCGAGCTTTCTACAGAAGTACTTGACTCTGTCTGTGACCATCCTTCAATGTTTTCTTG
>JAUELU010000030.1:6377164-6388566 GCA_032357145.1 Evasterias troschelii | reverse complement strand
ATTTCTTTATCAAGAACATGAGGTTTCACCTGTACACCCAACTCTTTTAGTTCTGTTTCATACTGTGTGATGGCATCCTTCAATTCCTGCAGAATAGGAGAAGTACTCCGTTGAACTGTCTCCATGAATGTTTGAACACTCTGTGCTTCTTGGACTGGAAGTTCCATGAATGTACCGAGTTCAATGGACTTGACCATATCTGTTTGGGACTCTGCAGACATCATTTCAGGAAGCAAAATAGGTGGAGAAAATTGAACTGTTTCAACTCTCTGGGGTGCAATAAGAGGCTCTGGCGCAGGGATGGTATCAGTTTGTGAGCTACTATCATACGTTGGATAGGTTTGTGTTTGACCTGAAGAATTGACAGCACTTGTCATCTCATACTGTGAGGCCTCATTTTTAATACTCCAAGTGTCGGTCCAAGTAGATCCAACTCTGACGTTTGGAAATGTTTGCATCATCTGTGACAGAACTGAAGGCTTTTCCTGCACAGACTTTTGTACATACTGTTTTACGGGTGTCATAGTGTTGGTGTCCTGTGTGAGGGGACTAACTTGGACAGTGCTATGCTGTACCTTTGGAAGTTGAACTGATGTACTACGGTCAGTGGACGAGATGTTATCTGTTTGTGATACTGCAACTTGTGTCTCTGGTGTAAACATGGGTGGTGCAGCATACTGAACGGATTCAATTCTTTGAGGTGTTATGATAGGCTCTTCAGGCATCACATCGGTCTGGGAACTGATATCCTCACCTCGGTACACATCTGTTTGGCTTGATGATGGGTTAACCTTGATCACTGGTGTTGCTGTCTCTTTTGATTTGTTAGATACTACAGCATTAACATGACGATGCATAGTGGGTATTTCCACCTGAGTTGATTCACTGTAGTAATACCTTGGTTCATACTGAACAGTAGAGTCAACTAGAACTGGAACAAAGTCAATTATTGTCACAGGGTTTGTTTGTACCTCTATATCAGTGACTTCAATCAGCTCATCTGTTTCAACTTCATCGGTTTGAAGACCTCTTGCAACATTCTCAGGGCCAACATACTGAGCTGTGTTGTTAACCATAGTAACTGCAGCCTGCATGTGCTTGCTTTCCATTTTAGGCACACCACGAGGTTTAATACCAATCAAGTGACCAGAATGATCAACAGGTTGATATGTCTTTTCTTTCAACTGCACATAGCTTGAACTTGTGACCAGGTACCGTTGCGTCTGAACTGATGCGCTCTTCTTCTGGATTTTGTCTTCTTGAGTTTGTGATGACATTGAATTTAGCTTCACTGTTGCTTGAGCATGAACAGTGGCATGGTTAACAGACATCTGAGAAGGAACCTCTCTTGTTTTAGGATGGAACAAGGTTGCTTGGTCTGAGGTTTCTGGATGTACCTCTGTTGCAATGCTTGATGTAACTGGTTCGACTTGAACATTTGCGTCCTCTGTTGAAGTTGCATCATCAAATTCAGTTTCATCTGTCATATTCCATTGATCAACAGTATCAATCTCTGTCATCTGCCCAAAAGCAGTCATTGACGGTTTAACCTGTACTGGTTTGGAAGGTAATTCAATCTTCGACATTTCGGTGCCTGTTGAGGTTACTTTTGGCCTCTGTGAGGTCATTTGTTGACTAAAAGACAATACTGTGGGAGCGTGTTGCATGGATGCAGGTGTAGACTCCTTCAACAAGGTTAACGTCATTTTCTCCTGAGTCTCAGGGCGTGTCATAACTGCTTGATCAGACTTCACTGGTTCAGCCTGTGTCTCAGCATTGACCATTTCTACAGGAGGTAGGGTGAAATCAGGCATTTGATTGACACTCTGCACTTCTTCAACTCTGATGACCTCCTCAACGAAATCCATGATTTGTTCTTGTTCTTCGGTCTGCATGCTGATATCTTCAGTGTTAATCTGGTACTGAGTAGATGAAGCTGTCACATCAAGTTTAGCAGTTGACATGCCAGTTGTTGTTAAGAGGGTCTTACTCGTTGATAATCCTGTTGAGCGCATACTAACTGAAGCTTGTGATGAAACAGTGGATTTAAACTGGTTTGGCTCGTACTGGACAAATGCTTCATTCACTCTCGGGCCATCAGTCGACATAGATGTGGAAACAAGTTTCACATGAGTAGTTTGAGCATCTGAAGTTTTAAGGCTGGCTTCATGTTGTGTGGCAGTGTCATTTGTTTTAAGTAAAACTTCATCTGTTTGAGATGCAACTTCATCAATGACAATTAACTCTGATTGGGTCTCCGTCTCAACCAATTCAACTGGAGAGAAAGCCTGAAGCATTTGCTTCTCTTCAAATTCCATACGTGGGAAAGTCTCAAGCATTTCAGTCTCTTGAACTTCAATATGATCTTCTACAATGTTCATTTCTTCTTCGATTACATCTGTTTGCATGGAACCATCTTGTATGCCAGCTCTCTGGTACTGAGTGGCAGATGTTTTAACATCAAGTTTTACAGGAGAATTGCCAATGCTTTTCAAAACAACCTTCTGAGGTGAAAACCCTGTGCTTTGCGTTGGAATGGTTGTCTGTATAGAAGCTGATGATCTGAATTGCTCTGGTTCATACTGAACGAAGGATGTCTTCAATTGAGTGATATCTGTTGACAGACCAATGGATTCGTTTGTTATCAACTGTGTTTGGACTGTAGTATCAGCAACTTCCACCAAACTTTGTGAACCACTGCTAATCATTTCAGGCTCAGGTTGAACATCTGTCATATTCCATTGATCAACGGTATCAATCTCCGTCATCTGCCCGAAAGCAGTCATTGACGGTTTTACCTGTACTGGTTTGGAAGGTAATTCAATCTTCGACATTTCAGTTCCTGTTGAGGTTACTTTTGGCCTCTGTGAGGTCATTTGTTGACTAAAAGACAATACTGTGGGAGCGTGTTGCATGGATGCAGGTGTAGACTCCTTCAACAAGGTTAACGTCATTTTCTCCTGAGTCTCAGGGCGTGTCATAACTGCTTGATCAGACTTCACTGGTTCAGCCTGTGTCTCAGCATTGACCATTTCTACAGGAGGTAGGGTGAAATCAGGCATTTGATTGACACTCTGCACTTCTTCAACTCTGATGACCTCCTCAACGAAATCCATGATTTGTTCTTGTTCTTCGGTCTGCATGCTGATATCTTCAGTGTTAATCTGGTACTGAGTAGATGAAGCTGTCACATCAAGTTTAGCAGTTGACATGCCAGTTGTTGTTAAGAGGGTCTTACTCGTTGATAATCCTGTTGAGCGCATACTAACTGAAGCTTGTGATGAAACAGTGGATTTAAACTGGTTTGGCTCGTACTGGACAAATGCTTCATTCACTCTCGGGCCATCAGTCGACATAGATGTGGAAACAAGTTTCACATGAGTAGTTTGAGCATCTGAAGTTTTAAGGCTGGCTTCATGTTGTGTGGCAGTGTCATTTGTTTTAAGTAAAACTTCATCTGTTTGAGATGCAACTTCATCAATGACAATTAACTCTGATTGGGTCTCCGTCTCAACCAATTCAACTGGAGAGAAAGCCTGAAGCATTTGCTTCTCTTCAAATTCCATACGTGGGAAAGTCTCAAGCATTTCAGTCTCTTGAACTTCAATATGATCTTCTACAATGTTCATTTCTTCTTCGATTACATCTGTTTGCATGGAACCATCTTGTATGCCAGCTCTCTGGTACTGAGTGGCAGATGTTTTAACATCAAGTTTTACAGGAGAATTGCCAATGCTTTTCAAAACAACCTTCTGAGGTGAAAACCCTGTGCTTTGCGTTGGAATGGTTGTCTGTATAGAAGCTGATGATCTGAATTGCTCTGGTTCATACTGAACAAAGGATGTCTTTAATTGAGTGATATCTGTTGACAGACCAATGGATTCGTTTGTTATTAACTGTGTTTGGACTGTAGTATTAGCAACTTCCACCATACTTTGTGAACCACTGCTGATCAATTCAGGTTCATGCTGAACATCTGTTTGGGTTGCTGTTTCATCCAAAGTGGTCTCATATTGAGTGCTGACTTGAATTTGTTGAGAAAGGTCTGTTGAGGACGAATTGTCCTTCTTACTTGGCGCAACCTGGGCCATTTTATCAAACAGTTCTGGTTTAGGGGTTGGCATGTGTGTTTCAACCACTATCTCTTTTTGAGCAATGATAGGTTCAAAGATGTCTTTAGGCTGGTCTTCAGTCATGCTCCATGTTTCCTTTATGTCTGGTTTTGATGTTTGTCCCTGAGTATTTGTTGCTGGATTAACCTGTACAGGTTTTGTTTTCACCTCCTTCTTGTCTGTCACTGTTCCTTGTGTCTGTGTGTTTGATACAAGTTTGACTTGAACAACTTTATCTTGTGATGGAGGTTTTCGTTGAGTCTTTGGTAGCAGGTTGGCCATGAAACTTCTGTCAGCAGTGCCTCTAACTATTGTTGTCATACCACGCTCCATAGTTTGAGGTTTCACTTGATTTCCATTCTCATTTTTGTTCGTCTCAAGTGAAGTACCAACAGACGTAACATCAGGTTTCACTTGGATCCCACTATCAGAAAGATTTCTTGATTCAGCACTCTGTACTAGCACATTTACAGTCTTTATGACATCTGTCGAGGTACCTTTTTGCTCAACTACTTCCAGTAGTGTCTGTGTTTGTGAATCAGAGGTTTGTACATCCCAATTCATCAGCGCTGTTGCCTCTTCTTGAACACTCTCTGATAAAATGGCTTGTTCAACCTCAATCTCGCTCTCAGCTTGTACAGCAACATCTAGTTGTATTTTAGTTTCTGTTGTAGTACTACTTTCAAGTGTTTGGGGTTCTGCACTGACACCAACATCACTGTTTTCAATTTTGCATTGCATACTAACATGAACTTTATCTGCCTTGAACTTAACATATTCTGTTGCTTTGTCAACAGTACGTGGTCGTGCTTGTGTTGGTTTAGCCTTGTATACAATCTCTGGAGTTTCTGTGGAAGACTCTCTGCTACTTCTTGAAGCTTGAAGACCAAAGTGGACCCCCATTAATTGTACTTCTGTAGACTTGTCAAGTGTTTGAAGTTCAACCTGACTCGTAGATTCTGCTGTTTGCACAATGGTCTGGGTGTTGGAGTCACTGACATCAGTAGGAACTGTCAATGGTGGCATAGAAAATTGTTCATTTACTACCACTTCCTTAATAATGGCAGGCTCTGTTTCAACTTTCATAGAAACCTGAATTGATTCATCTTGCTGTGTTGGCACATCTGGTGCAGTAGCAACATCTTCTTGTTTAGTTTGTGCTTGGGTAAAAGCATCAGTGACTTTGAGAACAAGTGTACCTGTTGGTATAACACCAACAGTTGGCTTTGCTTGCACTGAAGACTCAAGAGTTTCAGTCTTTTCGGTGATAACTTCAGCTTGGCAAAATGCATCTACAACTTTCTTTTTGTCTGTTGCAGCAACCTTATTTTTGACGTCTGGTTTTACTTGTACACCATTCTCAAGGAGCTCTTTTACAATAGTAATTTCTGTTGACTTGTCACTTGTTATATTAAGCTCATACTCTATTTCTGTCCCCACCTCTTCTGTTTGAGTCACTATGGATGAATGGTTGTCACTCATTTCTGGCTTCACCTGCACACCAAATTCTACCCATTTTGGAACAGATTGAAGGCCAGTTTCAGACGTAGCTGGTTCTACTTGAGTTGCAGCAGACAGGATGGCTGGATGTATATCCTGGACTTGGACTGAATTATCAACAAGTTTTGTTCTCACAGTCAATGAGGCTCTGCTTTTGGATTCAGGGGACACTTGAACTCCAATTTCCATCCTCTCGGGTTCAGGAAGTTGCAAAGTAACTGCTGCTTGAACTGGTTGTATTAAAGTTGGGATGAGAGGAAGCTCTGGAATTGGCACCAATGTTATTTGTGTACTGGCTTCAAAGAGCGAAACACTTGGCTGTTCAAGAGCCTGAACCGATTTTGAAGAGGTCTCCACTGGTACACTCTGAGAAGTACTACATTTTGTTTCTGGTTGTGAGGATTGAGTGAAAGCATCAGTCGTTGAAGCTGGCAGCACAGGAGCTGTCATTTCCACTATCTGCTGTCTCTGCTGAACTATTTCAGACTCAACATTTACAGGCTCAAAACTTTTCATGGAAAGTTTGCTTTCAATGGTTTCTTCCATCTCACTCATCAATGTAAACCATGGCTTTGATGGATGTGTGGCCTTGTTTGCAGTGAGCTTTCTGTCTGACTGAGTGAAAGTATCATGCACAATCGGTTTCTTTACTTTTGTCTGTTTTGATCCCTTCAACTTAAAGATTCCTAGACGAGTTGGACCTTTAGCTGCTTCTTCCTTGGGTCTTTCTTCAAGTTGAGACTGTAGCTGTCTTATAGTAACTCTGTACTCATTTTCAACTGAATTACGAACATCTTTTACAAGGGTACCCCATGATCTATCTGGTACAGTTCCTTGCTCTCCTGTTTCAGGTACTTCACATTGTGTAAGCATACTGACTGTCTTCACTTTTGGTACTGTAGGGGCATTCAGCTTGAAAACGGCCATTGTCTTCCCTCCATCAGTTTCATCTTTTTCTCCTGTTAATTGATCTTCCAGCTCACGAATGGTGCGTCTGTATTCATTCTCCAGAATTTGCCTTACATCATGTAGAATATTCTTCCAAGGTCTAACTGGATTAGTTTCTTGCTCCGTTGTCTTAGGTGCAGCTTGTATCTTTTCATCTACCATGGCTGGTTTCTTAGGCTCTGGTTTTACATCTGGACCCTTAAGTTTAAAGACAGCAACTGTTGGAACTGCTTCGACCACAGGTTCATCTTTCGGGACAGAAGTCAACTTTGTTTCAAGCTCATTGATTGTACGTCTGTACTCATTCTCTAAAATTCTGCGAACATTATGCAGTACATCAGACCAAGGCCGCATTGGTTCTGTCACTTGGTCTTCTGTTGCAGGTTTGGGTTCTGAAATGTTGCACTGGAAACTATTATCCACTTTCACAGGTGCAGGCTTTGTTTTAGGACCCTTTAGCTTGATGACACTAACAGTGGGAGCAGTAGCTGCTGTAACTTGCTCTTGAACAACCTCTTTAGGTTGGAATCGTCTCATTCGTTTCTTGTACTCCTCAACTGCCTCATCTTCAATTTCCTCTTTCACATCTCGCCAGAGCAAATCTGGTTGGATGCCTCTGCTGACAAGTTTTGGCTTCTCTGCTTCAGGAGCTTTCTTGAGCTTGATAACACTTACAGCAGGAATGTCTTGATGTGACTCGTGTACATGTACCTCGACTGGTTTCTCAAGTTGACTCAAGGTTCTTTTGAACTTCTTAACTGCCTCTTCCTCGATTTCTTCTTTCATCTCATTAAAATTAAATGCTGGCCCTGTACTTTTCTCATACGTATTTGGACCAGAACTCTGAGTAAAACTATTCCTTACAAGTTTTTCAGGTTGATGTTCTTTTTTAAGCTTAATAACACTAATTGCAGGGATTTCTTCGGAAATATCTTGTATGTGAACCGCTGTTGGTCTCTCCAGTTGACTTAAGGTACGCTTAAATTTCCTGACAGCTTCCTCTTCAATTTCCTCCTTCATGTCATTAAAGTTTAAGAACGTTCCTGTACTTTTTTGAGATGTATCTGGGGTAGAACTCTGAGTGAAACTGTCTCTTATTAGCTTTTCTGGTTGTTGTTCCTTCTTGAGCTTAATAATGCTGACAGCCTGGGTTTCCTGAAGTGTGTCTCCAACATGTACTTCAACTGGCCTTTCAAGTTGACTTAAGGTTCTCTTAAATTTCTTTAAAGCCTCTTCCTCTATTTCCTCTTGCATCTCACCGAAACTCCAAGCTGGCCCAGTGCTCTTCTCTTTTGTGTTAGGGCCAGAACTTTGCGTGAAACTGTCTCTAATAATTTTTTCTGGAGCCCCTTTCAACTGAATAACTGCTAGTTTCTGAACTGATTGAGACACGTCTGATTCTTCCCTGGGTGCAGGTGCAGACATTTGCATGTAACGTCTTTCAATCGTGTCTTCAATTTCACGGATGAGATCAGACCAACTAAAATTTGGCATTGTTGTTTCGTCTTGCATTTTAGGTCTTTCAGTCTGAGATTCTTGCAAGGTCTCATCTTGTCTCTTTAACTTGATAACTCTTATATTGCGGGGGACTCCATCAAGTTCATCCCTTGGCTGCTGAAGCTGCCTTCTGGTCTTACGAATGATTTCAGTTTCAACCATGTTTTGCATCTCTTGCAGAAGCTGGGCCCAGCTATGTTCAGGTTGAGTTCCTCTATCCACACGAGACACCGTAGTTCTTGGAGTAGGCTCCCTTCTTGTGTTAGTCTTTAATAGTTTGATTACTCCAATGGTTGGCATTTCAGATACAGGTACATCTCTTGTAGTTGTAGTTTCCTCAAAGCTACTGGTTTGTTCTTGATGTACAGGTCTGCTTCGTGTGTCTTGAGTTGAGGGTTTAGGACGTACCAATCTGACAACACCGATAGTTGGGATTTCATCCATATCTTGATCGGTGTTATATCTGGGTTGCCTTGAAGATACATGAACACTGTCTTGAAGTATTTGTTGTGCCATGCGCATAATAGGCCTATCTCTGGGCCCTGATTCCTCACTGCTCGGGACCTCACTTTCAACACCTGAAGAGTCTGACGCACTATCTGGGCGTACCAAGCGAATTACTCCAATTGTTGGAACACTTTCAAAAGGGTACTCACTAGTCATCTCTGTCCTGTTTGTAGTGGTCATCCGTTCACTTCTTGCTGGAGCTGATCTTGCTCGACGATGCCTTCCAGAGCCTTGCCGTTCAATAGATCTTCGTGTGGATCTGTAGTTGAGGTCTTCAAGTGATGTTGAAATCTCATCATCTTCAGAGAAGGATATGGTTGCAGAGTCTTTGTCAATGTGCTCTTCTTTGATTGTTACGTGCTTAGAAGATTTGGGTCCCATTAATCTGATAAGACCTGTAAACAAAAAACGAAAATTGTTTTTTCTGAAGCTTTTTTTTAATGAGTACATGCACCAAATCTGTTACCTTTTCATTTATGGAATGAAACACAGAAAAACATGAGCACTTAAGCATTTCAAATACAAAAGCATGTTATATTTTTGTGTAATTCACAAACACATGTGGGATAACAAACTTTGTCCCCCAGCAAAATTGGGTTTTTCTGAAGGTTTTAAAAAATAGCAAGATATGAAAACAGCATGAATTTTAGATTGTTCATTCTTACAAGAGCTGCAGTTGCATAAAAAAGATGAAAACTTTTAACCTTTTTTCATGTTTCTTTCTTTTTTGTATTTAATGTCTTTTAAGTTTTAAGTAACTTACCAATGGTAGGAATATCATTCATAGAGTCTATGTCCTGACTGAAAGCAACCTTTTCACGCCGAAGTATGCTGGCCCTCTCCTGACTCAAGCTGGATGGAGAAGTGTTGTCTGGTTGAACTCCACTTGGACTGATCTCACACTGCACTCCGGCATCTCCAACTTCTACAAATGTTTTACTTCTATGTCTGATGTAAGAATTTCTGGCGAATCCTCTGCGCTCTGTATCTCGTATGAGAATCGGTCTTCTGTTTGTACCAACAGGGAACAACCTGTACATCTCTTGATTCTCTGAACTGGTCGATTGAACGACTTGGTATTGCTGTTTGTCATCGATTTCATCTGTTCCAGACTCAGGCCGAATTAGTTTAATGTACCCAAAGACTGGCGGTGTGCCATCTTGCTCATCTGATGAAGTGTCTTCTTCGGTGACTATATCTTCTCGGGCATGTGCTGCAGCTGATGCTCGCATTGCAACTAACTTGGCTTTGTTTAGTCCAGTGCTGTATCTGTATCTGCTGTTGAAAAGTTCAGTCGGTGTTTCCTCTGAGGATCGTCTGTCTAGTGGAATACTTCCAACAGTTGCTCGGAATGTGCCATGTCCAATCTTTCCAGGAATAGAGTGCCTGTGCATGTTAACCACATGCTGTTGTCTCTCAGAGCTCTCTCCAAAGTCATACAGGTCATCATCACTGCTCTCTGATCGTGATGTTGATGGTGAGGAACGAAGTATGAAGTTACCAGTTGGATCGACATGAGATACAGATGGCTCACTGTGAATTGAAGCTTCAGTGACTCCTTGAAGCTTTGTAGAGGTTCGTTTACCAATTGTAAAGTTGTCATCAATGGCAATACGTGTTTCAGGTTCAGCTTCTTCCATGTTTAAGACCATTGCATCAACTGATTTGGACCTTCTACTGACCCGTTTTACTTTAGGGGAAATGTCATCTGAATCTGTTGTAACTGTAGTAACCTCCTGTCGTGCTTTTCCACCAAAGCCTGTTGTGTATGTGTAAGTAGTTACTTCACCATTATCGTCGTGGACATCAATGCTCTTTTGACCAAACCCGTCTTTGTATTTTGAAGAAGCAAAGTTAACAGATCCAACCCCTTCGTGTGGTGTTCTCAGTATTGGAAACTCTTCTGCATCATAATACAAATCATCGAGACTGTCTGACATGTCTTTGCCACTAAGGATGTTGGGCACACGAGAGCCCCAACCAGCATTGTATGTGTAGATGTTGTCCATGTCAAAGTCTTGGTCATAGTAGCCACCTATGATTGCAGAGCTAGCATCGCGATCTTTGGAAATAGGGTTACGGTACAGTGCTGGAACATACATCATGTTGTCCTTCGTTTCACTAATGCTAAAGACTGAAGCTCTCTTCTGCTCTTTCCCACTTCCCAAGTCGTGCTCAGAGTCACTCTCATAGGCTAGATTTTCTTTGACCACCATCTCCTCATCTGGACCCATCATGAAACGGCGAGAAACTTTTGGATGCTTTTCTCTGCAGTATTTTCTGTAGCAGAGAATAGCTACAGCTTCAAAAATCAAAGTCCCAACTAGAACAGCTATACAAGAACCAACCAGCACACCAACACTGACACTGTTTTGTGGCAAGTTACATGGTGGGCAATTACCGCCTGCCTGTTGTGCAGCAGGTGGGATCAACAAAGCAATGATGAGAACCACTACACAGATCAAAGGTGTCAAATTTGTAGATTTAGCCATTTTGGTGGTCAGTGACGTTCTGTTGGATAATTAAGTCTACTTATCTGCTTCTCTGTTTATGACAGGGTACAATGACGGCTGTTGTAGCATCAGACTGCCTTGGTGTCGTCAACAACAATCTGCATCAAGACAATTAATGAAATTAAGTATTAGAGTAAAAAATATGTTTCATGTTTCTAAGCTATGATATATATGTATATACAGTACATGTATGATTTTCGAATAATTAGTTTAATCACTTTACTAAAATAATAGAATACTGATCCAAATTTTAAAGTGCCTATCAAAAAGAGCATTAAATCAAAACCCCTGTGGTTAAAATGTGCACTTTGCATATGAAATAAAT
>JAUELU010000030.1:6324196-6334889 GCA_032357145.1 Evasterias troschelii | reverse complement strand
GCACTTACGGTGACCGGGTTTCGCAGCTGTGATTGGTCAACTCGTAAGGAGGCGGGGCTTAATGGATCGATCTATTGACTTTGAAAGTCATCAGTTCCATTTAAGCATTGAGGAAAATAAGCATAGATTTGCAACCCTAGTTTTCCACCATGCATGAACTGAAGGACATTCCACTCAAGGCTCTTGATACAGTATTGTCTTCAAAGTACAACAATGCAAACATTTGCCTAACCAAAGTTAACAAAAATTGGTGGTATACATTTGGATGATTTGACCGACAAGTTGATGTGAAAACAGCTACAATGTGGACTGACAAATTTTAATAATTCAGCCTTATTGGCCATATTAGTTAACTAAAGCCCATTACGAATCAAGAACAAACAGCTACACTGTAGACTTTCCTCTTTAAAAGTCAAATAATAATGAGCATTTCCTAAGATTGATTCGACTCTGGTTGAATGGTAACAGATAAGAGATTTATGCCACTCATACATTGTCATACTGAGCAGGTATGTTCTATCTTTACTGTTTCTATTTTGAATCCTAAATACAGCTACTTTTATACATCCATTATGCTACATATATCTCTGCAGACAAATTGAAGATTTAAATGTTGCTGTTCGATTGAAAGATGATATGATAACCCAGCTAGAAGCAGAGAAGCAATATGGAATTGAAGAGAAGTTGGAACCTCTTCAACAAGAAATACAACAGCTATCTAGGACATTAGACAATAAGAATGCTCAGCTGCAGGTAAAGTAGGAAACTCGGGAAGGAGTGACCAATTCAAAATTAATGTTAATATTAACACTGTTGTGTGTTAAGCACTGTATACTCAGGACTTTCACATGTCCTGTGAAAAAATTCTACAAGCATATTACTTACTCCGTTGTAGAGCAGATGTCTTGCCACTAGGCCACCAAGCTTACCTGGTACCTTGCTGCAGGTTTTTAGCAGCGGGTCCCTCAATGATTCAATAGATGTTTAAGCTGCATCAGAGATAACAAGTTATTATTTTTGTTTTATCCATTGCACCAATTTGTATTAAGCACTTTATATTGAGTACTTTCCTTAGTCCAGTGAAAACAATTCCACAAGCATACTACTTGTGTGGGATTCGAACCCATGACCTTTTCCATTGTAGAGCAGATGTCTTGCCGCTTGACCACCAAGCTTGCCTGGTACCTTGCAGCAGGTTGAATTCTATATTTTAGCAGCGGGTACTGCAAGGATTGAATATATGCTAAATAAAAAATTTAAAAATTAACAAGTGAAGAAGTGCATCTTCATGTATCATTTAAAATTATGTGTATGATATTCAATGGTCCCACAGTAGGAGGGTTAATAATTTGGTTGCACAAATTGATGGAAATTCTTATCTGTGTGTTTAATGATTAACATGTGGATGTATTTGTTATGGTATTTTACAGGCAATTAAGGATGGTTTGGACCGAGAGAAGGTTGATGGTAGGGAGAGAGACAGGCAGTATGAGGTCAGTACAGGGGACATATCGATCAAGTAGTTGACATTCATTAATTATCACCCAGCAATAAAACCATGCATTTTTTTGATGATATTTCTATGTGGCGTTGTTTGTCAATTAATTGTTTAGCATATTTTTGACATGTTTTTACCATGGTTTGTAACAGTTAGATGTAAACCAAAATGTAACTGATGTCCTGCTTAGTTTCGCTTAGCAAAATTTTGTAAACTATATGTTCTGCTTCAGCAGCTCTATAAAATTGGGCCCTGTTGGTTTTTTTTAGTGTTAGGGCCAGCTGCTAGTGATGAGACATTACAACTTTTCCTAGCAGAGTGAAAGTTTGAAGGACTCGCATTTCTACAGAAATTGCATAAATTTAAATGATGTACGTTTTGTTTTTGTGTCTTCTATCAGGATGCTTACAAGGAACAAGAAAGACGACTCAAAGATCTGGAGACTTCTTCAGAACACATGCAGCAAGAGCTGAAGAACAAAGACAAAGATATTAAGGTATGATGATGGGTATTGCAGTGTGTAGACAAGCAAATGTCAGACACCTTCTACTGCTTCCTTCCTAAGACTCCTTTTCATGTTTGATTTATTTGTTTGTAGATAAGATTGATTACAGTCTAACCTAATTGGTTGGGTTTTACATATTGCATGCTTTCCCAATTGAAGATATTGGTAAAACCATAAGAGTTTAAATACTTTCTACTTCTTTTTTTCAGGATTTACAAAACTCCCTCAGGAAAGCAGAACATCAAAAAAAGGTGCAAAACTACATTTTCTTTCTTTTTATTAAAAGTCATGCAACTCTTCCGCCGATCCGTCAATTTCCGCTTTTTATAAAATACTGCCGTTACAAAACAAATGTGCATAAAATACCGCCGTTACAAAACAAATCTGCATAAAAAGTAAATCACGCTGCATGAACAAAAAAAATCTCGCTGAAGGAAACATTGCTAATTGAAAAGAAATAAAAGTTCAGGGTTCTTAAAGTCTGGCTCCGCAGAAGTTTACACATACAAAAGCATTACTCAGTCCGGACACAGACACAAGTTCTCCTCGTACAGCATACCTTCTACACTATTTTTTGCACAGTTTGGCTCCGTAGTGTTTTTATTGCTTTTTGTATAAGGGGATGCGGTTGGAACCAGACACCAGGTGTTTGCTCGAAAAATTGTAATTTTCTGTTTTTTGGGGGCTAAAGAGTTGCATGCCTGTATTTAATATTGTTTTTATACACAACCCGATCCCGCCAACTACGTCATACATACATGACAAATCGCGCTGATGGGCAAGAACAAAAAACTCATGGAGTATTAAACATTAGGCTAGGAGCAGGAACAGCCATCATCGATAGCACTTTAAAAAAGGAAGGAAAAAAACCCATAAACGTGCTAGGGCAACTCTAAACACTTATACATGAAACCTGGGACTATGTATGGTTTGTTATGTTTTTCTCCAATCCTTCAAATAAGATGAGCTTCAATATGTCTGTTATATTAAAATTACTCTGTTTGCATCAGCAATATGTTGTGCATATATCATCCACTATATTTAAAATACTCTTCCATTAGCAGTAGCATAATAGTGGAGTGTCATGGCCAAGCGGTCTAGTGCAGGGATGTCAAGTTCTGATGTTCGGATTAGCAAAGTATTGGTCTTTACACTTGTGTTCTTAAGCGAGACACTTGGCCGTTGTTGCGTCATCCTTCGCATGGGACGTAAATCTGTTGGTCCTGTGTGTGTAATGCATGTTACAAGAATCCAGTACACCTATCATTAAGAGAAGGGGTTTGCCCCGGTGTTTCTGGTTTGGTTTTAGCACAGATTACGCCACTGCACCTTGTACTAGATCATAACAGGGTGCTATAAAATGGGTCCGATAAGTCAAGCTTACCTGTCATACTTGTCAAAGCGCTTTGAATCATGTGTGCACAGTACAGTGCTTACAGAACTTTTAAACAACAATACGCTTGTTCAGTGGCCATTTATTCGTTAGTTCACAAAGTTCACATGTTAAATACACCCCCTTGTGATCAGTCTTCGACCAATCAGATTGCATAAACTCTCCAAGGTATTTATGAATATATTATAACAGATGCATAACAGAGAAAAGTGAGGGATTTAACAGTTATATTCAGTATTAATACAAATGAGACTTGCCTTTTATTATCAACATGCAGAACCTCGAAGACGAGGTCAAGGACAAGGAACGAGAACTAACAAACTTGGAGAGCAACACCATGAAGAGAGACAAGGCCATACAAGGTTTGACTGAAGCCATTAGAGCTAAAGATAAAGAGGTGAGTGAAGAGGACTATTGGCAGCCTCGATACCATGAGCAGCGCGCCGTAACACCCGTTAACTCCGCATACGTCTCTAACCCCTGGAAGGGAAGCACTAAAAATCAACACTGATTGGCTCACCAAAAGTGACTGCTCTCTGTGCACGCTTGTTAAAGACTTTCAAGCGCTTAGTAGGCGCGTGTAAAAATGAAAGTATTTTGATGCAATACATTTCAAATGAATCATGTTTTTATATGGTCACCCTAAACTGCATACAGTTAGATGTATCACAAGATTGATGCGTCTTTTGACAGTGTGCTCTTCGTAGTCTCTAACACAGATTGGATCAACCACAGCACTAATCAAAATATCCAATATATTTGGATATTAATTAAAGTCACACTTCCATGGAATTACGATCGAGCAAGGCATTCTGGAAAAAAAAAAAACATGGCGGGGCGAGATCGTACACTATGGGAACGAGGATAGACTATCGGAGCTGTGTCCTTGCTCTGACTAGTAGCTGGTGATTCTTAGAATCTGGGCTCAGTTTCAGAAACCTGTTGAGCATGGAAATTCACTTACCATCATGACCATAGAGAAACCTTGCAAGGCTAAAGCAGGTTACATGTACCTGTCAAAATGCCACGTAATGTGCTGTTGCCACTGGTTCACTTCAAGGTTTTGCTTGTCAAAATATAAATGGACCTAGTTTAGGCGTCTTGTCAAAACCTCCAAGCTGTTCGAGGCTGCAGCTTTTCTGCAGAATTCCGCTGACTTTTTAATCGGTTGATAACAAAAGGACTCGTAGCAACCGGGCAGGTCCGCAGCCAGAACGGTTCATCTACATGTCAATAAACATGAATATTCAAGCGGCTCCGCGGAGTGACCGATTGGCTGCTGTGAAGTCCAGCTTATTTAAATATCAATAAGCATGATCACCACGGCGGCTCTGCGTAAATAACTCACACATAGATCCTTGTCATTTGAAATTTGTTTAACAATAAACACAGAAAAACATCCCTCATAATTTTCCTTCATGTATTGTATTTTGTGCTAACAATTGTGAAGGCTAACTGGAAGGCTTGTTTTGTTCTCTTTAGATTCGGCTGCTGTGTGATCAAGCTGATGACCGTGAGGGCGCCCTCATGCAGGCAAGAGAAGCCACGCACAAAGCACAGAAAAACAAATTTGAGGTACATATAAAGCCTATATATGCATTAAAGAGATCTGGATTGGATGGGTTTGGTTCAGAGTTTCAGTGATATTTTTAATACATTATTGGTGTAGATTCTACACAGCTGTGCATGTTTGGGGATGTGTGCTTACAGAAGGACCCTTGTGTGGTCTTTTACACAATGAAACAATGAACCCAACCTAGTTTTGCTTTGTTTAACTTGGACCCCACAGAGGAATTCTTTAGAAAAGGGAATTAAAGAACAACAAAAGCAGGACCCCACAAACCTAATCACAGATTGTGCATATCACACTAAGAAACAAGAGGAAATGATGTTTTTTTTTAGACTAACAGTGTCTAGTTTTGGATAACAGGGTATGGAGCAATACCAAGCAGCAATGTCAGATATCGAAGGCAAGATGTTGGAGTTAAAATCAACCCTACATGGTAAACAACTAGAGAATGAGGTAAATAAGATGATCATGGTAAACAAATAGAGAATGAGGTAAATAAGATATTCATAATGAACAACTAGAGAATGAGGTAAATGAGATGATCATGGTGAACAACTAGAGAATGAGGTAAATGAGATGATCATGGTAAACAGCTAGAGAATGAGGTAATTAAGATGATCATGGTAAACAGCTAGAGAATGAGGTAAGGAAGATATTCATGGTAAACAGCTAGAGAATGAGGTAAATGAGATGATCATGGTGAACAACTAGAGAATGAGGTAAATGAGATAATCATGGTAAACAACTAGAGAATGAGGTAAATGAGATAATCATGGTAAACAACTAGAGAATGAGGTAAATAAGATGATCATGGTAAACAGCTAGAGAATGAGGTAAGGAAGATATTCATGGTAAACAAATAGAGAATGAGGTAAATAAGATAATCATGGTAAACAACTAGAGAATGAGGTAAATTAGATAATCACTGTAAGCAACTAGAGAATGAGGTAAATACAATAATCATGGTAAACAACTATAGAATAAGTAACTAAGATAATCATGGTAAACAAGAAGAGCACGAGGTAAATAAGATAATCGTAGTGAACAGCTAGAGATGAGGTAAATTAGATGATCTTGGTAAACAACTAGAGAATGAGGTAAATAAGATAATCATGGTAAACAACTAGAGAATGAGGTAAATAAGATGATCTTGGTAAACAACTAGAGAATGAGGTAAAGTACAAGAGTAAGGGAGGATATTGAGGTGAAAGCAACCCGACAAAGTTAACAACTAGAGAAAGGCTTATTATTTGTGTTTACCCATACACCAATGTGTATTCTGTACTGTATACTGGGTTAATATGCCCCTGGATGTTTTTTTCACGGGACTCAAGGAAAAATGCCGACTTGACACATCGGTATAGGTATATATAGTAATATGATTGTGTTCACATTCATATGCTTTACTCAATTCGGTTGGATTAAAATGAAATCTGAGATTGATGAACAATTTTAAACATGACAGTTTTTCAAAAAAAATAATATCTCAAATAGAAGTATGAAAATTCCCCCCTAAAAAAATACCTGGTCTTATTTATTTTACAATGCACTTTGTCTTTAAGTTTATGGTATGAATGCACTGTTAATTATTTTGATAGCAACTTAAAATACCTTTATTTTTGACCATTTACATCAGCGACTTCAAAAGAGCCTGACTAGGAAGCAGGATGAGCTGGGTACACTGAGGCTAGATGGGAATGAAGCTGAACAACACCTGAATGACCTTCTAGAGCAGAGAGAATTGACTGTCAAGGTCAGATTTCAAGTGTTTGTTTCTATGAATCTCTTGTATGCTAACCGCTAAGTCTGCCAAAGTAGAGTGATGACTTTAACGATAAACTGATTGATCATTAACTTATTCACTACTGCGTGCCGCTCACAGCAGCTCGGGAAATTACATCATGCCTCAACAAGCCACTGTCAGTGGCTCCTAGTAAACACAATGGGTGACTTTGGAATGCTAGATGACAGCAGACTTACCAGGTGTATTTTCATTGTTTTGTAAGTCTTCTGAGCATGCGCACATTATCAAGAACAATGGATTTACCTGATAAGTCTGCTGCCACCTAGAGTCCCAAGAGTCCCCCATTAAGAAAGAGTACATTACAAGGTTTATTTTAGTATCAAACAACTTGTAATTACAACACAAAATGGGGAAGTTACCAGGCTTTGAACAAACAATTTCGTCAGCTGCACAATCAATTTCGTAGTGAAAGAGTTAAGCCCTAATTATAAAATGTTGTAAGCCAGGTTAATTACCAAGTAGCCGCTGCGAGTTTTGATACAACAGTGAAAGACAAATCAGAAGACTCAATTTGATCTATGTGTCGCTAGTCTAGTTTCCCTGTGAGTGGTGAAGTAACATTTGCTGAAGAATCTGGATGGTCATAGGTTGGAATCCAGCTTGAGATTACTGTAGATCCTGTCCCATTGAATCTAGAAAACCATGGAAGCCTTGTACAGTATTGTGCAATGTTTTCCCCTTATAACCTTCTGTGTATTTTATCTTAAGTGCAATTTTGTAAGTTGTTGTATATGCTGGGATTCATGGGAGATCAGTGAGTGTTTCTTACTGAATGGATTACTCCGGATAAACAAGAAATAAATAAATACAAATGTGTAAACTCTTTGTCAGTGAAAGTATATGTCTTATTGATAAATTAAATCACTCATGAAAAAAGTAGGTGGTTAAATGTGTTAACCTATTAGAGTAAAATGGTCCAGAACCATCTCTGAGAAAACAACAATGATGTCTTTAAACATTTCTTTAATGATTGTATTAATGTTTGACCCTTGACAGGAGTTGAAAGGTCAGTTACAGGATGCCAAGTTACAGACTGATGAGAAGGTTGATGCAGTAGAGCAACATTACCAGGTACATAGCATATTAACCTAATACACACTGATAAAACGGGTCTCCATTTTTAGTACACTGTATGTTTAATTTCACTTAATGCTGGTGGCATCCCGGAACAAAGATATTGACAAAATAGGTAGACTACCAACATAGGGCTAGTTAGCTCATTTGGTACAGAAGTAAATTTTTCTTTTTTCATCCCCAAATTATTTAAAATTTGACCAGTCAGTATTACTTGATATTTGAAATAAAAAGTTACATCCCTTAAGGTGATCCACTGGCTGCCACTTCCCTGGTTGTATCGTATACTTGGGTGTGATCCCTGGCTATATACGGCAGTTACATGTTGAATGGCTTCTGACTGGCTCCCCCAAACGAAGATATTGACCGAATAGGGAGACCGCCAACACAGGGCTAGGTAGCTTAGTTGGTAGAGCGTCAGCATTATGATTCAGAGGTCATAGGTTCGAGTCCCGCTCTAGTCAATTTTTCTTTGTTCAACCTAAAATTACTTGCTTTGATTTATCAAGTATAGTTCTTGTAGGAACTGTATTGATCTTCTCAACGTGTCAACAAGCTTGCTCTAGTCTTAGTCCTGATATAGCCTTTATCTTGTTTCTTTTATTACATCATATGACATCTGGTTTTTAACTTGAGTACCTTAGGTCATTGGTATATCCTAAGGTAATGATATGCCATCAAGTGTCCTTCCTATGGCTTTTTACATGGAGTTAAAGTCATTGTTTGAATTAAAAATACTTCAATTCAAGGTTCTAAAAATCTGGGAAATTTTTGAAGCTTCTGTGTATGATACTTTTCTGCTTGTACATTTAGTTTGGGATGTACATGTATGTATGATAAAACCTGCTGATTATATTTGATTGTTACCTGAAAGGGTTTGCTGGAAGATTCTCAACAACAGCTTCAGAATAAAGATAAGTCAATCCAGAGATTAACCAAAGGATTACAAGACAAGGATCGCTTGGTACAGGTAGGTGGTAACGTGCCCCTGGTGGCATTTGAGAAGTGGCAGTCTATCATGTCTATGGCCTTGTGATGTTTGGCAATCTCTCATTAAAACTAAGATTGCAGGCCTTGTAGACTTCTCTTCAAAATGAAGAGGGTACACTGTTACAAATGTTGAGAAACACAATTTAATCCAGCAAGTAATTTCACCAACAAGCTTAATTCACTTGCAACAAATGGCTTGGCTAATCTTTTAACCCATTACTAACTCTCCATCATGATGTATAAGAAAAAAGGTTTTCAATAAGATTTTAACATTTAATGCTTGCTGTCTGTAATGAAACCAGCTCCCATAAAAAGTGACGTTTCTATGATTTGACTTTTCTTCAACCACTCCTGATCACATTCAGTATAACTTCAGCTAACTTTACAGATATTGGGTTAGATACATACATTAAAAGCTGATTCTATACTTACATCTAGGGTGGTATATTGGAAGATACTCCAAAAATTAATGACCATAAAAATTTACTTGGTTAAAAATACTGACAGTATAAACTATTTTGAGAAGGGACTCCCTCTAATGTAATGTGGTTTGGAAAAGTTGCCACCCCAAACATTAGAATTTGAGAAACGATTCATCTCAGATTTCTAAGGGTTGCGAATGCTGATTCCAGATATGCAGTTGGTACACCCTGTCGCCTGCTAAAACGTGGATAGATTAGACGCCCTTGTGACAATACTGTGACGGTTTTTTGCTGTGTTGACTGTTCTCAGCAACTAGACACTGTATTAAGCTGTAACTTTCAAAATGACTTTTATTGTATTTTTCCTTCACATTTTTCCTATAAATCAGCTTTACACTAACAAAGAAAACAGTCTATGAACCTACTTTTAATAGCCATTTTGTTCTTCTCTTTTAAAAAGAAATTTATTGAATTTCCATCAAGCAGAAAGGCTATAGCAAATAAAAGCATCTCTGCACATTATTTTATTTGCAATATCTTGCTGACTTGACTACTTTACTGAAGCAATTCTTGGTAAGCATGTTTGCATGAAGCTAACTATTAACCTAATGATATGTGCATTTGGCAGGAGTACATGGAACTTGCTCGTGATGCTAATAAACCAACACATGTAAGTGCATTTATCTGTTGCTAAGTTGTTCACTCTTCTTTTAGATTAACAATTTCTTGTTAATTCTCTCGGGCGCAGAAATGTTCTTCGAATATGCCGGATGATTTCAAATTTGGAGAACATGTTTGCCAAGTACTCATATTGCAGGGCCATGTAAATTAGAAACATCCTTCAGGATAACTTTTACATTATACTTGTAGGTGCACAGTCAAATTAACACATTGACTAATTGATTGTTCAGCTGTTTGTAATATTGATACTATAAACACTTGTAATGAAGAAAGTACTGATATGAAAATACTTGTAGTTGACAAATGTGGATGGGTCCACACAGCTTCAACACACAAGGCAAGTTAGCAGTCTGGTCAACAGCTCTATGAATAAAAAAAGATATGATGGACCAGGGGTTGATTTCACAAAGCACCAAGATTCATCTTAAAATGAATTGTCAGTAATGCCAAAGTGATTTGTATTGTGACATCACACTTTACTTTACATGTAGCAATTAAGAATGATTGGCATTTAAGATCAATCTTAACTCTTTGTGATCAATCTTAACTCTTTGTGAAATCAAGCAAAAATCCCATAGACTAGACCGATGACTTAAATTTGATAAATAAGATCTGATAGACTAGATCTGATTGAAGAGATCTGATAGACTATATTTGATAGACTAGATTTGATAGACTAGATCTGGTAGACTAGATATGATAGACTAGATCGAATATACTAGATCTGATAGACTAGATTTGATACACTATATCTGA
>JAUELU010000030.1:6293004-6304260 GCA_032357145.1 Evasterias troschelii | reverse complement strand
GGGAGATCAAATAGAAATCCTTGATTGTCATGTTTGTTGTCTTTACTTCATTTCAACAACTTCTGTGGGTGTTCTAATCTGTGACAAAACTAAGGGGTTGCCCCCCCCCTTTGAAATCTTGACTTTTGAGATTACAAATTACGAGAGTAAAATGATACATTTTGTAAGCTTTAATTTGATAACTTCAATGTTTTTAAAACTTGTTTCCGTTCACACACACAGACAACGTGTTTGTTGTTCCACCCACATCAGATTACCGTACAAAAATAGTATTATAAAAGTGTTGATAAGGGGCTTGTTTAAGAAAAATGCAATTGGACCTTATATAGTATTGAGTGCCCCGCCTAGAAAAAATGGTGCACCCCTTGTACCCCTATTAAGCGCTTGTTCTATCTGACCTGCTGACCATTGTGAAGGGAGAATGGTGAGATGTTGAATGGTTGTTGCGGTGATAGTTGAGCGCTGTGACAGCGTAATACACTCGGCTCTCCGCGATCAAAGACTGCTCTGGCAAGAGGCTGAGCACTGGCTCTCGACTGCTACTCCCGTTGCAAGAGCAGTAGTCTTATTGGGGGCCAGCAGCCTCGCAAGAACATCGCCAGTGTCGCTAGAATCACGGAGTCGGAATGCCATCATCACGACAAACATTTAACGACTTGTCCACAAGTCTAAGAAAGGTGTGGAATAAGAACCTTGAGATAGTGACTTTCCTGCTTCCTACTTTCTGATCTTTCAGTCCTCAAAAGATGTACCTAATCTGTTTAATGAAGTACCTAAGCTAAAGATTCATCTAGATGAGTGTAACCATCAGTTAGCACGCTTCTGGAAAGGTCGATTACCGCAGGGAGATCAGGTTGCAAGATTGAGAAGACGGCTGAAGGAACAGGATACACTAATGAAGGAGGCCCTCCAAAGACTGACTTCGACCAATCGGCTGAAAGAAGACATGGAATTGGCCTTGATACAGCAATGTAAGTGGATGAGGGTTTTGTGTGGACAATCCTAATAGACTTATTTAAACACTCTTCTTTAGGTTTTCAAAAGAATTATTTTGCAAATTGTTATAATATTTAAAGTTTTTCTTGTTTACTACATTTGTATATATTTGTATCATATCATATTTACATATTTCTTTGTTAATAGACCCTTTCCACGGAATATGTAAATTGCACATCGCTTGTGTGCACTAACACTTTGGTTGGCAAAATAATGGAACATCGCACCTTTTTTAATGGGGCTGATGGTGGCGTGACGCAGACGGGTTTGTGCTTCTGCTTTGTGAACGTCTCTATGTCGTTTGCAAACCAATAGTGTCTGTATGCATGTAATTAGCATATTTCATGGGAAGGGTATATTGATTGATTCCCTGGGTCTGCCAATGTTTGAGTTGGTGTAGTGGTTTGAGTGGTTGATGATCTGTTTTTCACAAGGAAATTCTAGAATGTATGGTTATTTGTGAAATGCTGTCTGTCTATTTCAAACCTTAAACTGGCTTAACAGAGTTGTTCTTGTCCTTTGCAGTGTCCCAGACACATCAGGTTTTAAGGCAAGCTAGAGGCAACCTGGAGGTAAGATTGTAATAATCCTTGTAATAATAGTTGTGATATAGACTGCCCTGTCAAATTCTGCTAAGTGCCAACAGATTTTCCTTTATACCAAGTGTTTTTTTTACCTGATAAAACTGAAACCAATATTCACTATTTCCCACAAATGTCACCACCTTATTTGATGAAATTTCTATAGATAGGTTAATAGGTGTCAGGGAATGATTTCATCCAGCAATTTTGCATAGGAAAGTATTTATACTGAACTTGTTTTTTGCACACTGAATGCTAATATTGAGTAGCAACTCCTGATTTTTGAGAAGCAACTGGTGCATTTTGTGTAGCAATTTGCTCTATGTATGGGAAATCGTTAACTGGTTGTGTAATGCTTACAAAACCAAACATTAAGTATTACAAAGACAATAAAAAATGTAAAAACCTGGCCAGCCAGAAATAAGAAATAACCCATTATACAATATGAGATTGGCTTGTATGTGAGATTCTGTTAATAGTTGAGTTGCTAACTTACGATGGATTGTTTGTTTCCTTTGTGCATACAGGCTCAGAGTGGTAGTGCATCGTCCCCATGAAGAGGGTGTTTAAGAAGGTTGCTTGACAGTTGGTCATTGAGTATCAACAGGTTGACATATACATGTATGAGATTAGACACCCATAAGTTGATATCAACAAGTGAACATTTAGGAACGGACATCATTGGGTAGACACATCAACATGTGGATGTCAACAAGTTGACATCACTGAGTGGACATCAGCAAGTTGACACCAACAAAGGAACATAAATGAGAGCCAATATATAATTGTTGCACACTGATGGGTTCCCTAATGTTTACACACAATTGGGGCAAATGGCAAATAAAATACACAATCTATTACTTACCATGGTATAACAACAGTGTTTGGACCTCAACAATGTGGACATTAATAAGTGGACATCAATGAGATGACCTATTAGTTAGATCCTCTGAGCATCTTTCATTTCTCTAATAATAAAGCGCTTCCATTGTAAACAACTGTCTGTGTGTGTTGATTACTTCCACAGCTTAGACAGAAAGATTCTAACATTATGTGAACATTATACATGTGTTGATAGAGGGCCAAACAACTTGACTGTGGTCAAAATAACAGGCCTCCTAGCCCCACTCATATGAGCTTCAATATTTTTTTTATATTGTTTGCCCTTTTTAGCTCAGTTGATTTTAACCTTTTTTAATGAATTATTTCAAACTTGGATGTATTTTTAACATAATGAGGAGTTAAAACACTGTAGTCAGTTTTCTTGTCATGTATTTAGAACTGACCACATAATGATGTACATGTACATGTAGGTTGGGCTTCACTATAACAGTAACTTTAATTTCACTGACCAGTATTTGAATCTGTATTTAGATGGCTGGGTAATCATACACTAAAACCAAATATTTATATGTATACAATCAAACTTGCCTGTGGAATGTGAATCACAACAATGTATTAACCAAAATTGAAAAAGCTAAATAATTGGGTTAATTGGTTTGTGTAGATTTTGTAAAAGTCTCAATGAACCTAATCGTTTAAAGACAGATTGTAACTAACATTGTACTTTGTCTTTGATATCCAATATGAAAATATTGATGGCGGTAACTCTCCCTGATTCTACACAATCCCTGAAAATAAAACAACTTTTTCAAGTTCTGATGAACAAATCTGACAATCTCCCTGATTATGGATTGTGTTATATACATGTATCATAGGGACCTATTGAATGTAATTCTACACATCTCCCTGATTGCAAGATGCAAATGTTGGCAGCTCTAATAGAAGTGGTATGAAAACAAACTAGTGCCTGATCCAACTTGGCCCAATGTCATTTTGCTGCTTACCATGGAGTTAATCGCTTATGGCCCATAGAATTACAAGGCTCAATAAGCTCAGAATTCGGTGGTAAGTAACCCATACACTTTGGGTCTGATGTATTTCCAAACATTAATAGAAGATCCACTAACAGTAAACACAAAGTCATAACTATTTTATGGAAATTAATATATGATACAAAGCTGTTTAGATAAATAACTGTGTGCTGTTTGTGAGTCAAATTCACCACTTAAAAAAATTGATATAAATTAATTTGTGCCAAATTCCAATTTCCAATGCTAAAGAATGAAATGTAGGATTGAAGGTTGGTTCTTTGTAGTATTTAATCATTGTGCAATAGTGATGTAGACATGACCTCCAATGACAATAGACAATAGAAAGCTAAACATGACAATAGACACTAGAAAGCTAAACGTGCCATTCCTGCTGTGAGTGTGAGTGTTTTCTTTGTAGAAATGTAACTTTTTATCATAATTTGGAATTTGTTTTTATGTAAAATATTTTCCTGGCTAATTTTTGAAAGCTAAAAATTGAAAAAGGCTGAGTATTCTGACAAAATCTTTGTGTAAATAAAGGTGATTCAATCATATATTCAGTGACACTTGAGTGTGAAACACAATGTCTTTAAGTTGTATCAGGGTGTAAGAAGGTACTCAAGTGGGAAATAGGTAAAAAATACTTCAAAAATGATGAAGTCGGACTAATAATTTAAATATGTACATTTTGACTATAAATAGAAAGTCTATGATATAAAAAGTAAAATATTATGAAAAAGTTTAGAAATAATGTGACATTTTAAAAACTTTGGACATTCCTTTAGTATTAGAGCGAGACAAAGTTTACTAGTGTTTTAAAGCCTTCGCTACAACTCTGAAGAATGATGTGAACAAATCAAAGGGTAAAAGTTTGATAAGTATTAAGCATTTACATAAGCAAAGTATGACAAAGTGTGCAAAATGCTGTTTATTGGATAGCTATAAATAAACTTCAACATGTGTTGAGAATCTTTTCACTAACCCAGTTTGGGAATCTTATGGATTGCATTTTGCATTTAGCTATTTTGGCCTAATTTGATTGAGCTGCTAAAAGAAGAAAACATTGCTGATAATTATCTGTAAAGCAAAATTTGTTGCTAAGCAAAAATTAGCGGGATACCAGTTACAGATACTACATGTAACATGGTAACCTTAGACTAGTAAGCATATTTTGTTTGTGCTTAGCAGCTCTATGAAGTTGGGCCCTGAAATCGGCTTGAGACGGAAATACTTTTACTTTCTCATTGAGTTCAGATTTTTGGTTTTTGTCGTGACATTTTATTACTATCAGTATTGTTGCTGAACACAAATAGCAGTCACTGCTAAAAAAAATACATGCTTACTTAAATTGAATTTTTGTTGATTTATTGTTTATTCGTGTGAGCTGGAATTGTTAAGTTGTAAATATTTAAGCTTAGATTTCCCATAGTATTGAGAATGTTCATTGTAAGTCGGCCCTTGAGTCATTCCGTTAACTCACCAAAGTGCCTAAAAGCTTTGCTTGGTTTGAATTCTAGACCTTTATCATGTTGCCACCATCTTGGCCATGTTTCCTATATCCAATCAATGTAATGGTAGCAGTATTCATTGCACAAAATCGGATACAAACTATTGTTGCTTCCAGCCTCAGTTTGGTTACAATGATTTGGATTTGAAGAAAAACAATTTGGCGGCAACATGATAAAGGTCTATTGTAGGAGCATCTTCGTATGATAATTGATTTGTGTTGAATTGTGTCAAAGGATATCACTGTAAATTAAAGTTTGAGTGATATTGTATGATATACATGTACTTAAACCATTTATTGATGAAGTGATGAAGTGATGAAGTGAAAGTACTTATCACCCATTCCAGGCATATTACACTCTGGAACGCCAAGGTTAAGAGTGGTGTTACCTTCCACACTTGCTGGTGCTTCAAAACCTGTTTTTATTTACCAAAATAGTTTACTATGAAACATTTTTTTAGATGTGTATTCACTGATTTTCTGCAGCTGTAATTCATAATAATTGTCAGTTAAGGAGTTAATTGTTGAAAGACCAAGATTGGATTTCTTATGAATGCACTGTACATGTAGTTGAATGAAGGAAATGATTGTTCTTGCCACTTAGTATTTTAGCCGACTGCGATCAGGTACTCTTGACTGGCATGTTGTTTTACGATGATATATGGAATGACAAATGTCTGGTTCTGTTAATGATTTTTTAGCAAACTGTTTATAACTTCCCCCAATAAAAAAAGATAGAGAGAGAGAGAGAGGGGGGGGAAACAAATTAATGCAAAAACATTCTCACTGTACTTTTTTCTCTGTGCAGTGTGCCCACGATCCGTTTTTATTGCCATTAATTTTAAGGGCGATTACCAAACATATATCTTCCGTTTAAGTGCAGGCCTGTTAATTTGGAGGTCAAATCCTTCTCTAAGCAATTTTTCTTTGTTCAACCCCCAAACATTTAAAATATACCCTATCAGTTTCCCTAGTCGTTTATTAATGGCAACTTAAATGTGTGAGTATTACTGGCTTAGTGTTATTGTATTCAGACCAATTACTTAAATTACAACAATTTAAACAATTTGTAGTGACATGGTAAAGCTGTCAATCAAAATTACGTTCACTTTTATAGGTCCGAGGTACAATAATTACAATGTGAACATTTATTTGTGGGATGGTCGGTCTCCAGGGATACAGCGGCAAACAACTAGGTGAATTGAGTCAAGAATTGGCGCATAGACAGTGAAGATAGATTACGGAACACACTGAATGTAATGTCCTTCTAAATCAATCTCATCTTGACAAATATTTCAGCATCTCCAACATTGGCGCATCACTAGGCCTACACTTTCTGTGTCAACCACGTTTAAGAAGTCCACGCCAAGGTTTACAAATCTGTCCGACACTCTTTTCCCCCACTTTTTTTAGCATTTGCTCAAGAGGTCAGGAGGAGAGGTCATCAAGAATCACCTCAGAGTGCATCACCATGATCACAGAGCATGTACAATAAAAATGTCAACACTATTCAGGGCCCTTATGTGGGTCCCTAGCCGTAAAGGTTTTGCGCTTGTCGTACATGTGCACTTATTGTTGATAACCAAATGCTATGTGATGGAAATTGTTCAGGACTGATTTTATGTAATGTTGTACTTAGATTGGCAGATAACTTTTTTAGAAATGTTTTTCTGCTTGGTGTCACTGGAACATTACATGTGGGCCACAACCCATTCTTAATTTACTTGAAGTACATATAAATATCTGAAAATAAAAAAGCCTAAATCGAATGTTTCATTTGTGTGTCTCAGTTTTTATTAAAGTGTCAGCTGTCAAACCATACATATATTTGTCTTGTACTGAGAATGATCAAGATCCATTAGGTAGGGAGGTACATTTATTAGGTAGTCATGCCTTTGAGATAACAAACAAGGGCTTGAATTTGGGAGAAAATTCAACAAGACCACATCAGTCTCGTCAGTCTCATGGGGCATTAAGTATACTTCATTACTCAATAGAATTAGAAGGTAGTTTTCAGACTCAAAGCCAACATTTGCATGTATTTGTTTCTGTTTAACAACACAGTGAGGAACATGTATTGTTAATCAATTGCAAAACACAAGACTGCTGGGCTTGTCCAGTCATAGTCTACTGGCCCGACACTAAAACCACATCCCTGAGTTAAGGAGGTACACTGAAAAGATGGCATTTCATTTGATAAACCCATAGAGTTAAAGGAGCTTTTTGTAAAAGTGTTCTCGGCACTAGAGAAGAAGATGCAAGAGCTGTTAGGATTCCTTCATAATGTAACAACGTAATAGCTATTCCTTTCACCCGCTGACCAGTCGGACATTATAATCTGAATTCAGATAAAAGTTTGACATTTCTAATCCCTGAATAAATTGGCCCAATATGCACATACACTATGCAGAAAATTCCTGATATAGGCCTATGTAAAAGAATTTTATATCCATGTTTTGTGGGTAAAAGTGTACTATACTAAAATTAATGACAGTTAATAAAATGTATATATCAATTTAACAAACTGTAATAGTCAAATATAAGGCCTATAATCATTAAACCATTGCTTTAAAGCAATTGCAACAATATCATGATTAAAAATATTTGTGAGAAACGCTTTTTTTACTAGTCTCTAAACATTTCAACCATTATGGAAGTCAATTCCTTTGTGTATATGTTGACGTCCAAAATGGCGGACAGGATAGGTGCGTGTGTAAGGGGCTAATGCATTTAAGGGCCCTTGGCTTTAAATGGGTAGTTTAACCTTCTGTCCAGTTAAACTAACCCTGTCAAACTAACCGAGCTAAAAAGTCAAGTGCAGACACCTCGTCCCATGTGTTTATATTTATTGAGTTTGAGTGTTTCACCATCGTTTTGGTTAGTTTACCTGACATCAAATAATCCAAGTGAGGACACCGGTAAGATTTCCCAATACCTTTGGTCTCAATTGAATATTAATCCAATGCAAACGCAGCTTAAGGTTCAGATAACACCATAGACATGATACATGTAGATATGATGCTTTGTGCTGTTGTGAAAAGAACCAATGATAGGTGTGAAACACATGTAATACACAATGTAACAATTTGGAGTCGGCACTATCTATCTTGTACAATACGACTTAGGGTTTCACCTCAAAAAAGTTGTCTTCGGTCTATGTTTTCAAATTTTGTCAACATCTTTGCCCAATGCAACTGCTGCATATTATTATGCTTTTAAGGCTTGTAGGCCTATACTATGACTGGCTAATGGCTACACGTATGAGATTAAACATTTACAGATCTGGTTTTGAGTATATAAACTAGGAGTGCAATCAATTAATACATACAAAACACAAGTTGTAATTATTCACAATTGCCAAGAAATCTGATCGTTCAGTAAGGACAATGTTTTTACTTTATTGCTTTAATGCTTCATACCACGTATTCATTGTCCGCAAAACATCTTGCTCATAGCTTTGGCATATTTTGCATCCAGTTTTTTCATTCTCTCCTGTAGTAACTGCCTCTGTAATTTAACTGGTTTGCTCGTTGGTTGTAAATGCAAAGCATGGTCCAAATCTTGTTGCGATTTCTCATATTCTTGTAGTTCCATGTACGCCATCCCTCGACGAAACAAACCTTTAACATTATTGCTGTCTAGAGCTAAGGCCTTCGTACAGTGAACAACAGCATGTTCAAAGCATTTCATTTTAAGTTTACATGCTGCAATATTTAATAGACATGCACATTTCAAGGTATTGATTAGAACTGTGGATTCATCAATTGTTTCCTCCATGTCTAACGGATCAATAGTTATCAAGTATCTCAAAGCACGAAGGTAGAACTTCTCAGCTTTTCCAAATAATCCACAAGTAAAACAATTACTTCCTCTCGTTTTGAAATTGATGGCTCTGTCGACCTTGTCTTCTGTACTCATTTCAAAGATATCTTTATCCCGTGTGAAGGAATTCAATGCTATTTCATATACCACAGGTTGCTTGATACTTGCAAGTTTGTCATATTTATTAGATTCTTGGTTACTGCTGGGTAGATTGTTTATATTTGGCAGCGATGGTTCATTTTGTGATGTGAGCTTTATCTGGCATGTCTCACCTGGTAGCATCATCTCAATACATGTATCTATAATATGAGACATTTCTCCCTCACCATCACCAAGCTTGACTGTTATTTCATCTCCCAATGGGTAACCAAGTAATGCCTCATCATCTGTGATATCACCATCTGGTTTAGTGATGCAGACTACACACATTGCTCCTTCATTAGGTCTTATCAATCCATTACCAGGATGGAGGACTGTCTTAATAAAGGACTTATCTGTTGATTCTTGAACATCTCCTTCAGCTCTTGGGTTTGCTGATGTCATCTTGGTTGCTACACCCATTGCTACACATGAGGTCTACCCATAACTTCAACACTGAGTTCAAAAGATACAAATAAAACATCATTGTTGGATGTAAAACTTAGTTAATTTGTCAACAAAAACAAGAGAGACACTTATCAGTTATTCAAACTACAACATACAAGTCCAGAAGCCCAGTTTAGATGAGTAATCTAAAAAAGAGAGACCTAAGAGGAATAATAATAAAAATACGCAGTTCTTATATAGCACTTTATACTCCCGATGGTTGTCTCAAAGAGCTCAGTATTTTTCCTACAAGGTATGTGGAGTTACGTGTTGAAGTATGAGACCTATTCCTTTGCATGTAGCACCATGTAATGGTTTACATGGTGCAGTTGCGCAATATGCAGCCTATCGAACCAGGAACACCGGGGCGAACCCTTGCTCTTTACGATAAGTGCACTGGGTTCTTTTACGTGCATAACACAACACACAGGATCTACGGCTTAACGTCCCATCCGAAGGACGTAGTATGTGGTTAAGTGTCTTGCTTAAGGACACAAGTGTCACGACTGGGATTCGAACCCACACCCTGCTGATCAGAAACACAAGAGCTTGAGTTTGGTGTTCTTATCCACTCGGCCACGACATGCCACATAGTTGCTCTCAATGTGCGCATTCCTCTCTGCTTGTATTTGAACATGTATTTTACATTTATAGGCTCCTAAAATTAAGGTGTTAGCCATGATTTGGTATAAGGCTGTCCAAATTTGCTGGAAATTTAAAAACCGGGTGTCCAAACTGTTCACTAGTAATTTGCAAACAATGAAAGCGATAGATAAAACAGGTGTCCAAATTTGAAACAGGGTGTCCAAAAGACACCCATACATGTACATCCCTCTGGCTCCTGACTCCTTCCGTTGCAAACAACGCGACCAGGGTATAAAGGTGCTCTGCCATTGCAAAAAAAAATTATAAATTTTTAAAAATATATTTTCACCTTTTTGAAGAAGCTGAAACTTGACTCACATATTCCTTGTGTCCTGAACTTTACGCCTTCTCCATTCAGAATTGTAAATGTTATCCTTGGATGACATTATTTCCAAAATTAAGTCTGAGTTGTGCACTGGCGATGTGACAACCTCAACTGACATGGAACCAAGTCCACAAAAGAGGGCACTGTCTAACCCGTGACACTCAACGCTTTTTCTTCCGGGCGGCAACACGACGGAGTCAAATCGCCAGTGCACAACTCAGACTTATTTCGGAAATAATGTCAATCATGGATGCATTTGTTAGTTTTTTAACTCATCAAAAGTGTAGTTAAGGGCACCAAGAATAAATGAATGAAGTTTCAGCCTCTCAAACCATGGAGGAAGTGTATTTCCTTCCTCCATGCTCAAACTAGGTAAAAATAGGAACAAATTGAACTCAAAATGTTGTTCGCATTGTAAAGGATCTGTATAGGATACCCAGGACGTCAGTGCAGTGGCACTGACTGACGTCCTACCAGGGCTAGCTAAACACCATACCTAAAACAGTGTAGGCTATATTACATGTATCCTCCCGTAACCCAATTTCGCGCATCACAAATATTCGCCCAGGTACTTTTCCCGACGCATATCATTTTGTTTACAATACAAAGTGACTAAAGTTTTTAGTTTCATGAAAGTATAAAGCCTTATAAACAATTTCCTGCAAAAATATGGAAAATCAAAGCTTTTCCGGTAAGATTTTAGATAACCTACAAATGAATGTAGTATTCAATCTTACCTTTTAAGACTAAATACAAAATATTCCTAGATGATGGTCGATTAAAAAAACAAAAAACACTGAAAGTTCTGTGCGTATGTTGTCTGCAATACTTCAATACTTAAATTACTAACGCACAGAACATCGATTATTGTGGACCAGCATTGCGCCTATGATTATATGTTGGCAATTGTTACCAGCGTAG
>JAUELU010000030.1:6207706-6218843 GCA_032357145.1 Evasterias troschelii | reverse complement strand
CATTGGCAGTCAATGACAATGACACTGTGATGTATTGTGATGCGATGGGTTGACATTGGCAGTCAATGACAGTGACATTGTAATGCACTTTGATCGGATGGGAACATTATATAGCAATGGCAGTCACCGTGAAGAAGAGGACCATGGTTTGCAACAAGGAGGTACTTTGCATCCCTTCCAGTTGATGCACTTTTCACACAAAAACGAGTAAACCCATGTTTGTTCAATAATTCATCATGAATGATTAAGGGAGTCTAGAATAATGCTGATATGATCATTACAAAGGTACACACTTAACAATGATTAATGATGTACACGTTATTTCATCAATAATAGACGCACGAGGCGCGCGCAACTCGATTGTCATGACGGCGCCCTTCAAAACATGTAGTGTATGGTTAATGTGATATCGTTGCATGTACTGTATAATTCGTTGATTTGCAGACTTTTTGTACAAGCATGAACGATGATTTCACATTGTACCTTCGCTCCCGTATTTTTCCCCTCCATTTATTTGCATCAACATATTCCTCTCAAGTATGTTATATTTTTCTTGGAAATTGTTGTAAGTTCTTAATTTCCCTTTATGAAAGTATTAAAAAATCACTCCAATTATTTAGGAATTTTAATTTTCCAATAATCATGCAGAAGATGACGCTCCGATATAGAACAACGAAATATTTGTGGTTTTACTGATCAGTAAACAGCAAATTTCTTTGGAAAGAGTCACCAGTAGCTGCCACCAGGAAATGTGACAAAGAGTCGTCTCAAATTGTTTAACCCAAAGTAAACCCAATTAAGTCTGTTGGAATTTATTACTGAGAGGTTAAGAACCACATCAAACGAAATAGAAAAAGGTGTCTGTCTTTATAGAACATAAATTGCTGTGGGAGTGAAAGTTGTTGTTATATAATGAGAAGGTGGTCAGCAATGATCCCAGTCCAAACTGAATGTTTTCAGGTTTCTTCCAACCTGCAAAATCTCGTGCATAGTCCTAGTAATGGGTTTGAACACACAGAATGGCGTTGAATAGTACGATACATTTCGTTTTTTTTGCGGACATGTTATAGAGTATTTTGTTCTTCAAAATAGTGATACAAAATGGGTATTACAAATTAGACCTTCATGTTTGTTAGGGATAAAGGCAAAACAAAACAAAAATCTAAAAGAAAAATGAGTTGCTATCAGGTTGTTATTGGTCAACATCAGTCCATCGAATTGTGTGTGTGCTTGAAACCGGTTATTGATCATTTATGTTGCTAAACAAACTTGCTTAGCAACTTGTCTCTGTGAAAGAATTAAGCTATAGACACATTCAGCACATCAACGTGCGTTTTCGTATTATATTCTATCGGTGCAGCCTAAGATAAAACATTTTGCAGTAAGTTAATACTAGAATGCATAGGCCTACATCATTACAGTGCTGTATAGTTTCGATCCAGTACGGTTTCGATCTTGGTTTATGTCAAATTAAAATAATGGTCTATAAAAATGTATTTATGATCTTTAAAAGTTTAGTTCTGAAACAAAAACAAAATATTTCAAGTTGTTTGTTTTTGTAAGTAACTTGTCTTGGTATGTGCTTTGATGGCCAGATTTCGTTGCACCGTGACTTTAATCAATCGTATAGACTCATTTCAAAGCATGATTAAACGCACACCGTGAGCAAATGTAGAATTAAAACTAGGGTCGAAAATAATTTGTGTGTGTTGAATAGCGGTGGTGAATAACACCCTCCATGATGTAATTGAGTTAGCTCTGCACTACACATCAATAGATCGACGAGTCTCCGCTATGTCACTCAATACGCCGTAATATTAAAATGCTAATTGGATTGTGCAGTTCCCTATTTTTGTAGAATCTCACATCACTTGAAGCAATTGAACTAACACGGACAATATTGAAGTGCATTCATTGTGAATAACATTGTTATTGCAGGGGTCTCTAATTGAATTCATTCTATTGCTTAGATACATATCAACTTATCAACTCTGCCCGTTTCCTCTTGACGAAGACCGACCGCCAACTATCAATAATTACGAGATTACTGATCACGTGCAGGGCTGTTGTTCATCTATAATTTGCACCAATTAAAAGGCCAGTCATTCACGTAGCACTAATGATGTCAATGGAGTGTACGTGTTGACTAGAGCCTCCTCGCGGCTTCCAATGGTTTTTTACTTGAGTTATTTTTGCCAGCGGATTCCACCAAACAAAACACTATGAAAATGATTCGCTGTAGGGCGTCTCCTAATTGATGTTACTGTGTGTGCTGACTTGTTAGGCAGTCACTCACGTTCCACTGACTCCAATCTCAACCAGCAAACTTGCACCAAACTCACTTTGGAAATTAATGTTAGCTTTGGGGATGAATTGAATTACCTTTTTGTGTACGTCCAGTTCCAATTATTGGAGTATAGAAAAATCCCCCCAAAGGGAGATGTGTATACCCGTTAGCGTAATGAGTAAATGGAATAAGCCAACCTCATCCCATACGTCAGCTAACTTCTTCAATTCACTTCATCTTGGGATAGGTTTTCTGTAATGCATTGACAACTCTCGTGTAGTATGCAATGTTTGTATTTGTAACAGACCAAGGATTTTTTTCCAGATTAATTGTATGCATGCTTTCCCTCAAACTCATATACTTTGCATGTGAAAACCTGCTTCAAAACCGCTTGATTACATTGACGGAAAACGATTCATTTTAATATGAGGGGCTATCAACATAAGTTGAAGCTATAAAGCCTGGAGAAAATGACTAAAATATAATTTTATTTGAAAGAATAAAAACCATGTTTGACATTCCAAAAATTATTGTTTTTACTTTAACCAACAATCAATATTTTACGACGCAATGCAGAATCTTTTGTGCACTTCACAAAACAGAGACTTCGCTTTGACCTAGAATGTTTACATGGACAAACGATACGGCATTTTAGTATATAATGTTGTATCTTTATATTAATAAGTCCTAAATATTGATGGGGTCTCCGAGATGTGTAGTACTCATGGATTACCAGGGCTACTCTATAATTGACCAATCTAGAGCCAGGTCCAGATGAATCATCGGCCATTATGTCGCTGAAATGTAACACCTGTCAACTTCTTCCCACCTCAATTTAGTCGTCAAATGATAATAGCAGTTTTACCGCTATTTTAAAACTTCTTCATAAAATGGTTTCCACCTCAGCCTCCATTCCCTGTCAACATCTGCAAAAGCATGCATTGAGGAGAAAACCAAAAGCTAAGTTTTGTTGAGTAAAAACATAAGAGTACGTCTTATGCGTTGAGCCAAACGATAATAACGTAGGAAAGGTTGTCGGAAACCGTATTTATAAAAAAAAAACATTATCTAAGATAGCGGTATTGGAATGAGTAGAGCTTTATGGTTTGTGTCTTTTCTGCATTGACATTTTTATCGTAGAGCAAGGTGGGACATTCTTATCGTAGAGCAAGGTGGGAAATTCTTATCGTAGAGCAAGGTAGGCCAATACGTCATGCATTAAGCATAATAACCAAACTCAGGAATCCTATATTGACTTGTAAATACAAGTTGATCGGCATATTGTGGTTATTTTACCATAATGTCATATCTATACACACTGTGATATCTAGACGTTGATCATTGGGCACTAATCAAGTTCACATATTTCTTACAATACTTTATTGCTCCCTTTGATTTGTGTAGGCCCCTCTGTTTGGGCGAACAGCAGGCAATTATCAAAACATTGCATCTTCAAAATTGTGGTAGTTAACTAGAAAGACTGTTTGTGTTAAATGTGTTGTCTATACTGTTTGCATTGATGTATCTAGTGAAAGGCATTGGTGTGGAGCTTTGAGCTCTATCGCTTAGTCCGATAAAGACGCTTAATTTAACACGTTTGTTTTTAATTTGTAGTCTATGTTGCCCCTGAAAGACGGTGACGACATAGGGATGCCACTTTAATACACAGCTCACGAATCAGGTTTCGCGGCTTTCATTTCAAAAGACGAGTTGTCCACTTGAGGTGTCTGCTTACGGACTATACCAAGATGGCACTTGTTATTAGATTAAGGACTGTATTCCTTGCTGCATTCTACGAGCATACCATAACTAACATTGTCAGCCGACATTTTTTGTGCACGACTCACGCAAACCATTAATGTTAAACTCGTGTTTATCATTGGACTTGATTTCATTTTTTTAGCAAATTTTGTAAATGATAAGGTTATTCGAATAATACATACATATTGATCTGCGTCTTGTCGACATAAATATGGAAACCCCTTCAAAGATGAATGGTATCGTTCCCCCAGCGTCGCTCACCGTCACTCCATCAATGTTGAATCATTTACGATAGATTCCATTAAATTATCATGGAATTTCAATTAAGTTATAAAAGACTGTGGAAGGAGCACCCGCAGGCCGGCGCGTACGGTGTTCAATTTCCATCACATTTCCTCCTCTGAAATTGGCAATCTATTTTGAGTCGCGTTGTCAATAATTGGGGTCAAACCTACGTGTATCATGTGCATTATGATAACGCCACTTTTCTGGTTTTCCCTTGATCAAAAGCTGTACGCATTGATGTGGAGTTGACAGCAGTTCTTCTCAACACCTCGCAATTTGGAGGATTGTCGGTATCAGGCCCATGTCTTGTAACTTTCATGCCCATCTAACCCACTTTGTGACAAAGGGGTCTAATGAAGAGTTTGGTGGTGGGACCTACTTAGTGTGAAAGTGACCTGGTTGGTGTTCCTGCAAGATCTAGGTACGTAAACCAATCTTGTTGTTATGTAACTAGCAACTAATACATGTATTACAGTGTCACAGTGATTCCTCCATTGATACTATTAAAAAGGACAGGTATATGTTTGGTAATTACTCCTAAAATTAATGGCATTGAAAAGTAACTTGATTAAGTACAGCAGCTTCCGACAGTATAAAGAATTTCGGAGAATCGTTTCACTTTGAAGTAATGTGTTTATGGACAAAGATATCAGGTTTTATGCCCTCAAAATTTGAATCTGAGAAACGTTTCTGTCAGAAACGTTTCTCAGATTATGTATTCCTGTAGGGAATATTCTTCCTGTGTAGACATATTCGCTCCGTTTTTTGCCCTTTCACAAAAATGCGACCACCTTTTGTATTATGAAGTTTTCACAGGTTAGTTTTATTGTAATAGGGCCTTCTACATTTATATGTATTATATTAATCTAATCGAACGGTTCCAAAAACCATACTCTGTCTTAAAACAGAAGGTTTGTTGGTAATCACTACTAAAATAAATGGCATTGAAAAGTTACTTGGTTAGTACAAGCTGCAACAGCTTTCGATAGTAAAAAGCATTTTGTGAATAATTTCACTTCAAAGTAACGTGGCTATGTAAAAAACATATCAGTTTGTATCCCCACTAATTTGAATCTGAGAAACATTTCTGTCAGATGTATTTCTCAGATTGTGCATTCAAATTACGGATTATTCTTTCTGCTTGGAGATAACCGCTCCTGATTTTCGGCAATATCTCATAACGCAACCACCTTTTGAACTGAAGTTTTCACAGTTTAATTGTATTGTATATATCTACATTCATATAGGATTAATGTAATCGAACGGTTCCAAAAACCAAAGGTATACTATTTTCTTCAGACGAAACATTACTTTAAAGGTGTGCTCGAAGTATTTGTGTTTAATCGTTTGGCTGATGATCAGAATGGTGATAAACCAATGGGCATACTTGTATCAATTCGTGCTTTTTTGCGATAATGATGGTGTTGTTTCTAAACACTATGCCAAAAACTGCAATGTATAATGGATGTCCAGTTCCTGGTCCTTGTTCATGGACCAATGCTGTCTTGATGCGGTTTCAAAGAACAAAATATCCGGCAAAAAAGACAAGAGCGTTTATCGGCCTATGTCTTACTAGCTAAATTGCTATGCATTATTTTAGCCTCACCTAAATCAGTCCTGCTGGATTAAGCACAGTGTTAAGCAGCCAAAGCTCACACGGTGGCAGAATGGTCCATCACATCCATGCGAATTACACTGAAACGTGATTTCTGAGACATTCCTCATTTCGATAGAGCGGGTCACATAATATATTAAGTTTGATCTTATCAAATAATAATGTAAGCAACGAGAAAAGGCGCAACTCCTATATGGGTTGACATAAAAGGTCTGGATATGCCATAATTTCGACTGGATCATTTAAAAATGTCTAGCCCATTATCATCCCCACCCGACTATCGCATCCGGGCCGCTCAAAATTAAGTTAAATAACAAAAAGTTGAATTTATTTCCCGAAATTTGTTTGTTTTTGCATAAAAAACCCGTAAAGACTCGTTGTATAGATAAATTATCTGTTTCTTATTTTTCTTTATTGTCATGACAACGGCCTATCAGTTGATTGTTGCTGTTATTACTATTATTATTATTATCACTATTACTTCCATTATTGTTTTTTTGTTGCTGCATTTAATTTACTAATAGCCTAGTACTGAGTTCTTGTGTTTATTGCTAACACACCCGATGTGCGTGTCAAAGCGCTCAGTACTTTTTCCTGCAAGGTGTTGAGCCACGTTTTGAAGAATGAGACCTTTTATGTGTAGCACCATGTAATGGTTTACTAGATGCTGTGGTGCAATATGCTGCCGATCAGACCAGGAACACATGGGCGAACCACTTCACAGGAGTATTTTATGTTCATTATTACACAGCACACGGGATCTATGGCTTTACGTCCCATCCACAAGTATCACGGCCGGGACTCGAACCCACACTCTACTGATCAGAAACAACAGAGCTTGTGAGTCCAGTGTTTTTATCCGCTCGGCCTAGACACGGCCATTTGACCTTATTGCCTCCTAATTGACATCATGTTAACATCATGTTGCTGTTTTTATGCAACGAATCAGTAACGATTGATAATAAATAATATTGAAAATGCACAAACAGGGAATCAGAACACTGATGTAACTCAATTAGAAATAAATTACTTTTGCTTCAAAGCAAATGCATACCAATACAGCAACATTTTCTCTCGATACTGAACGCTTTCTTCGTTTCGTAAAGCTACCCTCTCTTACACCCACCCATCTGCCTTGTATCTTCCATGATACTGCCGACTCCAAACCACAACCCTCCCCCATCCACCCACCCCTCCCCAGTCACATACACCCTTCTGACCATGTGCCTTAATGTCAGCGTTAAACCTCACTGTCTGTCAAAGCCTTGAGTGAAAGGTCAGCAGCAAGAGTGCAAAGCATTTTGTAGCTTGTGGATGGTGAGCCTAATGGCCTGACTGCAGACAATCCACTGTTTGCTGAAGGATATAAGGCAGTATTATTGATAGTCAGCCTAGTTTAATTAATGAACTATGCTTTTTAATTAATTTGGTATACGATGAATATCACCGTCTTTGTACATGTTAATAAATGCATAATGAAATGACATGAACACTCATAGATCGTAGGCTGAATAGGTAATTTGTATTGTGCTTCATTCGAGGCAGGTTCTTGTTATGAGTACTCTGTGAGGCTCGGTAATATTACAAGTTGCAATTAATCACAAGGTGTTCAACGATACAGGCTTGTCTTGATTAAACAGCGCAGGCAATAATCTGCTATGGCAAGAGCTGTCCGTTGTACTATTGCCCGACATTGAGCAGTCAATTTCAATTTTGTTGGGCGTTTCGAACACTGACAGTAACTTCTTTGAGAAAACTTATCCAAATAATTCATTTCCTGCATGGACTCGAGGCAAACGTTCGCGCCAATGAATCCTGAGCCTTTGGCGTAGTATGAAGACACTCCACTCGGATTTGAAGTCAACGTTTTTACTTGACTCAAAGCAATCAGTACAATGCATAGAATTCGAAATTTGTATATGATACCCATTTGTGTATGAGTCGACTAGGCGACCTGGGGGTACACACACACTCTTCTCAATTAGCTCCAGCAGAATCAGATGTCTTGTTAGCAACACAACGCAGTGGCCGTACTCGCCATCACTAATTTTGTCGGAGAGAAAGGAAAACAACCCTTGCCAATTTAGAGATGGCTTTCATGGCTTGATCAAACCTGAAATTATACTTTATTTTGGTTAGACTGTGAAGCTTGTGGACGGGAGGGGGATGCTGAATTGTGTGTTGAGTATCTGTCAGGCCCTGGGGTGTGGATGCCAATCAAGTAAGCTTTCAGTAATGGTTCACCTGCTCTCTTGTACCTTGTTGGCATCAATGCACATAGATGACTAGACAGTTACTCGGACATTGGCTCCGTAGCATCTTCTTACAGTTCTGCTACCTGTGTAAGTACAACTCGTGCAATTAAAACAAAAGAAGCAATATATCTAGATGATGCTTTTTCCCCGAGGTGTAATCACTCGTGTTGTCTTGATGTATAGTGACGCGTGACTTTTGAATGTTGTAGTAAAGGGTAAAGGGTGTGTTTGACGTTATACGTGTACTGTACCTGCATTTAGTTGTATAGTTGAATGATCAAACTCAATCAAACTGCCAATTCAACATCAACGCTTTTTACATTAAAGATCTTATGCTAAAAATTGTACCTTCACAAATAATATTTCAGACCTTCTAACTTTCAAGTTATATAAGCATCAGTTTGTCTTTTTATTCGAGGCAAACACTATCAGATCATAAATGTCTCCTTTTTCAACATCCAGTGTGTGCAGTTCGCACACAAGGAGCATACAACAAATAAGATTGTTCTATGTCTAGTTGTAAGAAATGTGCTCTAGCAATAATATAATAATAATATTTGTTTTTTCTTCTCAGAACTTTGGAAAGTACTGAGTATACAGTGCTTATATTATACACATCGATGTAAGGGTAAAAACAAATTGAATAGGGTCAATATTATAATTTGACCAGATTTAAACAGTTTGACCCAGTCCTTTACCATGCATGTACTGATAGTGGACATCAGTACCCTAACTTGAGAAACAGTTGGGTTATCACAATCTTGGGTTATTTTTATTATAATATTTTTTATGTTATTAATTTGTTTACATTACCCCGTGCAATAATGTCTTATTCCATTGTATGTTTTATTTGTGCACTTTGTATTAAGCATTTGAGGTGAAAATAGAAGTGACAAATGTCAATAATCGTCGCCACAAATTAAATGTCAAATCTCATGTTAGCTGGTCAGTTTATATTTTGTGTTTTAAAATTGCGTATGGCATTTTATCCCGATGTTGATGCATGAAGCCAACCCGAAACACTGCCCAAGGGAACTCTGAACTAACTGGCATATTGTGGCCCCTACAAAAACACCCTGGCCACGTGATGTGTTCTAGTTCTATATGTTCACCTTGTCGCAATCGGTAGATAACTTGAAGGTAATTGAATATGTGCAGCAGTGGGCCTGCAGCGTCGTAGCCTGGCTGCTTGTTGCTTCTCAACTCGCTTATTTCATCACGATGCATCAATATAGTGACTCGTATCTATATATGTGCATCACACCCTTTGTAAACTTTACTGTTGAGTCTATGGTATACCAAGCGGGCGTAGTCTGTACATGGTCTGTAACGCTTTAGATGCCCCATCTGAACTAAGTTTCTGTAGTAGACCCGTGAGCTAGAGTAGGAGCAGGCACGTTAATTTCGGTGCGATCGATTTGTGATTGTCACTCTGGGCAACATGAAGCAGGAATCGCCCCAAGCCCCAAGTATTCTCGCACTTTCCTCTTGCAAATTTGCTTCGCATTGTTTTCCCCCTTACAAGCTGAAATGTTAGAAAAAAACTGCATGGAATTAAAAATTATCGACCTGCACATTTCGGTGTGAAAGACGAACCAGGCAATTTAGTCCTGGCGATTTGTCCGGTCCAATTTTGTTTTTAATCTCCTCGCTCTGTTTAACTAAAGAAGAGGCACGAAATTGCTTTATTAAATATTGAATACTTTTCCTGTAGACTAAACTAAACACTGCGGGACAATCGCAATAGGCGAACCTGTTACTTTATGTTTACCAATCAGAATCATCTGTGAAAAGGAAGACTTTTTCAATATCGTTTTCCTCACTCTTCCTCTATGTTTTTCTTCGCAGTAAATTTGATGCATTTCACAAGGGAACTGAAGAATATTAAATTGCTTTTCTGTTATAATTGACAATCATTGTGCGTGGTGTATTTGCGTATGGTTCTCAGTGTGGCTGAATAGGGGTTATAAATATCAGAATGGTTATTATTATGGTGGTAAGATGGAGAGAGTGTTAATTAGTTAGTCAGGATCCAGTAGCAAGTCACCATTGTATCATTACCATGGAGAAATCAGCTTATCCAGTCAGTTTTAAAATAAGGGTTGCATGGCTTTCCTTTTAATACAAGCATTTATGTTTAAATGGTTGTTTCCTTGCTGGAGTTCCCTTTGCACATTTACCCCCCACTCCTTGGTCAAACTTGCTTTGTATAAGGATAGGCATAAATAAGGAAAGCTAGCGGTGGGCTTGATACATGAGAGCGCTGATATTAGTCTGTTCAGTGTATCAAATGGCTGGGATAATTGAGGCGATTAGTTTAGATGCGTTAGTAATTAAGTGCTAATGGCATTATCGCAGTTTATGGAGCCGTGAAACGCACTGTCTGAGTGAAGTGACAGACATGCGGTGACCCGACTGCAAGGTCACCTGCTATTGCATCGACTCTGTTGAAACTAACTAGTAACTTGTTTCTACAGCACAAAACCAAGCTGACGAGCTGTCAGTTGGTCTGTGTGAATCTAGGTCGAACCCGAAGAAATCAGTCAATACATTAGCTCATTATTCGAAATGATCTGTGTTTAGCAATTAAAGTCACACGCGTCCATTGTACGTTAAAGGGCTGTCTGTTGAACCTTCATGAGCTATTTAAATTTTTTTAATGAGCTAAAACGTTGTGTGAATTTAAACCGTGTTGGAATATTTCACTTTACACTTCCCCTTACGATAAAACCTGGATTCATCTTCATAGTGCTCATGGCATCGAGACAACGCATTTAAGGCACTGTACACAGTGGTACTTTCTACGAATATGTATTAGCATAAAAACGTACTTGGTAACGAGCAACGGAGAGCTGTTGAAAGTATAAAACATTGTGAGAAACGACTCCCTCTGAAGTAACGTAGTTTTTGAGAAAGAGGTAATTTCTCACTAAA
>JAUELU010000030.1:6162630-6175909 GCA_032357145.1 Evasterias troschelii | reverse complement strand
AGCTCTTCAAAGCACATGGCATGGCAACGGTTGCAGGGTTCAGGCCAGGTAATAAGGTGTGTATCTCATTATTAGTACAATAATATGTATCTATTGCCATGAAGACAAAAACTGACGCCTGGTTTGCGAAAGCGAAGTCAAAAATAGAGAATGTCTGTATCTTGAAATTTGTCCTCGCATTCTCTTAAATTTCTATAAAACACAGAACTTCCTCATGGTTGTATTAGCGCTTGTTTGTGAACTTTGCCCCAATAGTTTTATGTAAACAGTAAACTTTGTTCATTTTAGATTCGCTCATCGGTATTTTTATGTCATCCCAGTGGTATTACATGCATACTAAAAATATGAAAGAAATTTATAAATAAATAAGCTTATTACAATAGTTATTATTACGCGATTATTATTATTAAAATAGTCTATTGTAGAAAATTGTTTTTTCTTGTTTTCAATATATTTATTTGTAGTTCAAAATGTCATGTGGGAAATGCCGAGCTGATATTGTTGATGTTTCTGTCGACGGAATATTAAATTAAAGCAAAGTTAAGCGTAGTACATGGTAAATCGAGTGACAAGGTGTACACGTGGCTCAGAAACAGCTGAGTGTGGGCACTATAAAGTCACTAAGGCTTGATGAATGTATTGTCAACATTAATCCATGTCACTTGTGACTCTTAATATCTGCATAATCCATTCGTTAGCCTTTATGACAATGTGTTATGAGTGTGTATAGTGTACACTAGTACAGACATTGCCACCATAGTTTACTCACTGTCACTGGGTCATTGACAGAGTGCCCGCAATACAGGGCTTTCGCCTACTGGCTATATTTGCATCTTGCGAGGTATTGGGTTCTCAATTAGCCATATGTAGGTGTGTAGATTTCCTATCGGCTGTAATTATGCCCTGAAATTACCTGGCAAATTATGCTGCATTCTACGTAGCTGCAGGATAACGTGTGGTTTAGCATGCAAGTTAAATTAAACTGGAGACTTCTTCACCTAACGTTGCCTTTTAAATGTGGCCTCTATCCCGTTTGGAATTGGAGTTGTAAAACGTTCAGAAGGGCTCGATTTGTTTATGAGGGCTGAACACAGGAACACCTCGGGAAACTTGATATGAATTAATAACCCACACTGACCTATACAAACAGAATATAAACAGGTTTATCATCAACCAATCTTATACGTGATAACATTAATATAGGCGTATTATACCAAGTTGGTTGATATGTCTTAAGTAGAATGCAAGCTCGTGAAGCTGCAATTATTTATTTAAGCATCGTCTTGCATAAAGGAAACAAAAACCCGCCATTTTTTTCACATCTTGATGAAGCCCAAAGACAGGTCCAGATAAGAACACTTTTCATATAGTTCTTCATTAGCGCTGTGAACCAAACAATACAACAATAAACTGCTATAACAGCTTTAGTTTCATTGTTATCTACCTGTCGTACTTTGATAAAACGATATTATGGTTTCACATTTTACCCTTTAAGTAATTGAATAAGACTTGATATCGATCGACTGAATGTGAGAAATACAGTAATTTGAGCTGATATAGGAAGTGACCTTGTAATATGAAATTGGGCCAATTTAGTCAGAACGTGTAATGTGATGTGGATATAAACAGTGACATAAACTAGCATGGCAGTGCATGGCATGGGGATACAAACCATCAGTCTTCAATCTGAGTTGCGTCCAAACATCTAATTAATCATAAGTCTGTTCCTGATTGTAAAATACAGTTTATAATAATGATAATAGTAATAAGATAATTTAAAATGTAACGGATGGTTCCGAGCAGCCGCTCAATTGAGCCATGCCATGTAAGAAACTTCGAGTTTATACGATTCGTATAATCTGTAATTGTGGCAAATGACTATTACATGTTGATGAGAAAAGAAACAAAAATGCACTGGAAAATAATTGATCATTGTGATAATGCAAATTATATTGGTTTATTATTGTGGTTTGGCTTTCTTATGGTACGAGTATAAGTATTGGTAAACACATGCCAAGGTATAAATAAAGATTAGCGATCAAATAAAGATTAGCGATTCAAAGTTGTCCTATGGAAAGCTTTTCTCTCTAGTTTCTGAAAAACCTCGATGAGTAAATAACTTTAAATATCTCTATTAAATGGAGATCGACCAACATGCCCATCTTGATTGCTCACATTTTAAAATGTCACCCCGTGTAAACCTCTAGAAAACCCCGGTTAGTCTATGCACATTTAGTACACACGAGGTGCTGAAATATCGGCCCAATACGGTTCCGAGTTCAAAGATTATTTTGCATGATTTAACAATAACATTTCATTTAAAATGAACAAGCACGAGGTCAAAGTGAACTCCCAAACACAATAAAATACTCAAACTTGTTTTCTTGTTTTTATTTATTTTTGAATAAGGAACCAGCACTTAAGCAGTTTGAAAGAAAACCTGTGTGAGCTAACGTGTTGATTTGACACGGAATGACCCATAGTATATCAAAACACTTAAACGAATATCGTCAGTATTGATGATATTGAAATGTCACCAGGAAACACACGACACAAGACTAGTTTATAGAGCGTATTTAATTTTCAACAATTGTGTAAACATGATCGAAACGTATCCTACTACGTTTTTAGTAATTACTGTGGATGCATTTACTACAATAGTGACCATGGCATCATTTTGGGTTGCTTGTGCTTTTACCAAGATTCATCACTTTAATGCCGAGTAAATGACGTCTTAGCAATGGAAGCATTTATGAACGAATATTGTGAGTTATTTGATGAATCCTTAGTTTGAGCTCAAGTTGTTAATTCCACATGGACTACACAGAGTAATATCAGCAGCGTGCAAAAATCTGTTTAATATTAAATATGTTCATGTGGTAAATAGTCTACCCTTGAAATTGGAGCGACATTAATTTGATTCGACTGAGCGCGCATTGTTAATTTTTGGGTCACTTCGATCGTTTAACCACCTGCATGAAATGAGTGAGGTGGGTGAGAACTAAATGAAGTTGATATATAACCAAACTGTACTTCCATTTACATGTACACTTAACAAACTTGATAACTACTATAAGCAAATAAAGTTGTTGTTTCTTTGCATAACACCAGATTCTGGTGTGGTAGATAGGCCTATTGTTGATAATTTTGGTTAGTTTTTTGTTTTTTACTTAAGGGAATATGTAGAGCGCAATTGGCTAATAGTCACTTAGTTTATATTTTAACCAAGTACAAGAAGATCGGTTTCAATCAAAAATTCAATGGAAAAGGTTTTAATACATTTAATCTTTGTAAAGCAATGGCAGAACAGAGCCTATCTTTGAATTAAATTCAGAAATTGTATTTCTTGTTCTTTTATTTTATCATTCAATTCGATGGTGAACCATTAACATTTCCAGTCTGAGATTCACAATTTGTTTTACTCATTTGTTGTGAAATCGTTTTCGGTCGTTTCATTCTTAATTTTTCTGACAAATAATCTTCGAAAATTGCCTTCGTTTGAACAACGTATTTAATGTGCCTTTTTTATTTGCCTCTTCAACATCCTCATCGACATTTAATTCGATATTGTCCAGCACTTGCTATTCCCAAGAATGGTAAATCCCTCTTAAAATAACAATGTAGGTAGTTTGGGAGTAGGCCTACAGTGTATTGATAAGACAGATGGTCAAGGTATAGAGGCGCAAGTTGAAACTTCCTTTTCAAGTATTTGAACATTTTTCTATTTGGTCTTACACCCTTTTTTAAAGACGTAGGCCTACTGTCGGCCCAGCTGATTTGTCCAGGGTGCAGTTAAAGATTTAGGATCCAGCTGATTTAAGACCCAGCTGATTTGGGATCCAGCTCATATGTCCAGGGTGCAGTCAAAGATAGTAGTGCTTGTGTTGGAAATGCCGAGAGATATTCTTCAGATAATGTCAGTCTTTCAACACATCTTCTCTCTTGTCCATCCGATCTCTTCCGTCATGTCAGTTATGATGGCTTCCTACTGTAGTTTATTCTTTGTGTCGTATCTAGCTGGTCATTGTGCTTATGTTGAATGGGGTCCCAGCCTGACGGTGCGTATTCCAGTATAGTACTCATCAGTGACATGTTGGCTTGGCTGTTGGTTTTTGATAATGTGTGAATATACAATTATAGCTTTGATGGTATAGCTTTCCTTGCTGTGGGTGGTTGAGGTCATTAGTAAAATTTTAAGTATAAACGTCTGGTTGATCTTTATGGGTCGACATACCTTTATTGATTATTTTATGAAATCTGAGAGATATAAAGTTGAAAAACTGCATGGGCAAAGACCACCCTCTCACTACACAACCGCACAACCCCCAGCCCTCCCCCCTCAACCACAACAAAACAGGCCCATGTATAAAAACATATTAAAACAAGCAGGAAAGTACAAAGTTTTTTAAAAAACAAAACTTAGTGAAAACCAAAATAGTGTTTCCTTTAAAGCACTATTGACACGTGACTTTCATGACTTATTTTCATTGGTTTAATATGGACCTGCATAATGGTCTACATCTGCCTCCCTCATACTGCTGTCTTATATAGAGCTAGTATTGACCGTCAATACACCATGGACTTGATTAATAACACCTCCGTTTGGATTATTAATTGAGTGATACGATATTGCCGCACTCTTAATTGGGCCAATTCCAAATTGTTCCAGGGACTGGCAGCCTCACGGGGGAATGAAGTCGGCGAGCATTGCATTTATCCAGGCTATAATTGGATAGATTTAAATCAACACACTCCATGCAAATACCCCAATGTTGTCTGCCTATTATGCAGTTCTGCTTGTGTATATAAGCCTCCACTGCTATGTGTACAAACAACAGTAATGCATTGGTTTCTTCGCGTTGTAAGACATTATTTATGTGTTTTGTTTGATTGAAAAATGAACAATAATAATTATATGTACCGATGTATTTATTTGTTATTTATTTCAAATTGTTGGACATTTAATGAACACAGGTTGAACAGGGGCTGTCAAGAAAATTCAAAAGTACTGTCATCAAAAGATGTGTACAACCAGACCCCTGCCAATAAAAAAAATATAATTGAATACATTTTTAAAATGAAAACGCACACTTACACAAAATACACGAAGTATTGCAAGCGTCGCAAAAGATGTCAATCCTTTTGATTTAGGACTATGTGTTTGTTGTGTTTTTTTGGGGGGAGGGGGTATTATGTTTTTATTTTTTAACAATATTATTATTAGTTTTTTTCGTTTTATTTTTTAATTTTTACAAATGCACTACTTTTGTTTTGCCATGAACACGAATTTTTTTTTTCATAACACTCGAGACTGAAGAATGTCATGCTGAAACCATCACTTTGGCCGGCAGTATTAACTTGCTAGTCAACCAGTATTAGTTGTCTTCGTAAACTTGGCCCTTTCATTTGATTGAAATCATAAGCAATGAAATGTGTCGACTTTTTCATCACATTTGCAAAATTGTGAAATCACATCCCTTTCTGATTGTATAAGTCATGGCACAATGCGACAGTTTGAATGACGTAGTGGGAGATTTACTGACGGACCCCAAAACTCAGTAGCTTTGTCTGCAAACTACTCGTACCTCAACCCTTCCATTGTAGTATTCCCTGGGAAGAGTATCTGGTCGACCAACTAGTTCACATCCTGCTATATTATTCTTCAAAGATTATTACACCCAAAATAGAGAGAAGCTTGGCCGCCGGGTTTAAAGTTTGTTTTCACTATTATGAAGCTTATGATTGACCAACGAAATATGGTGCCATCACGCGTTGGACTTTGAGAAGTCTCTAAACGAGTTATGTTTGGGTCTTAATCAAATAACTAGCAATGGAAATCTTAATGTATTCTCTATGAGATGTTTGTCAATGCAGCACTTGTCTTAAAGCAAGTTCGATAGCGTTCAAACTAGGCTCAGTTAGTGTGATCCCCGAGCGCCCTTGGCCCAGCGCTAATGGCAAACGAATAATGACTCGTCCAAGCAAATTACGCCCGTGGTCCCTTGTGTGCCACCCTACATCTATTGCATCAATATTGGATGCAGCCAGTAATTGAGTGGAGAGTTGTGTTAGCTAGGAGACGCTGTCAAGCGATCCATCCCTTGATTTTCATGACTGGCAAGTCCTGTCTAGGATAACGTGCAACCTCTATATTTACTGTATCATTATCATTTGTCACAAGTTTTTTGTATTTTACCCACTCCTTTGGTATTGTTGAAATGTTGGATGTTCTTACCATTGGCTTGATTGAACATGCATATGATGACGCATCGTAGCTACGGCGCCAGTGAGTGGTTAGTGGCTGTCGGCACCACGTATATACATGTATTAAAAACATCAAATTAAAGCACTCAGAAATGCCCACAATTCCGATGTAAATGTAGGAGACGGCTCACCTCTCAGTTTAGCGAATTGCCGTTCCTCTCATCCGGCACTACTTCAATTTGACTCGGTGCGCATTAACTCGCCATCCACTTAAACTAACCAACGTCTCCGGGATTAATAATGGGCCTATTAATGGCGCCCCTGAGAGCACCTGCCGTTAAAAGCAATATTATTTCACCTTTATCAAACATGTCTTGCAAGTACTTTACTCCAATCTATTGTCCTGTCACTAAACGTAGTATGTGATCAGATTGTTTAGACTTAACATTTTGATTAATACAACATTATTAAAATAAAAATTTTCCCTAGCACACAGATAAAGCAATGTAAACAAAAACAATGTCCGTTAAATTGCAAAGGTTACCCAATAAGCTTTTCCTATACTAGTTTATGACAGTCTCAACGATTGCAGTTTGAAACCATGGCGTTATGACTACCTGGGACTAAAAGCAATTTCATTTCAGATATCAGCCTTAATTGGCAATTAAATAAAATATGGATCGCGCGAAAAAGCAATCCACCGTCGGCGCCAAGTGATCACGTGATTTGACAGAGGAAAAACTACCCGGCCACGCGTGAAATGAATATGTAAATTCATTTCATATATTTCTGTTAAACTTTTATTAATTTGTAATGATTGGCACTGCTCGCGGTACGTGAATTTGACGCGTACAATGAATCGCCTATTTAAATTAGAATAGTCTTATATTACAGTTGACCAGTATTGGCGTGTTTGTGGTGATGGCAGGTCATGTCATGCGTGCAGTCTTGGGTCTAATGACTCAAACAGAGCTGAAATACTTGCTATTATTCATGTCAAATGAAAATGTGGCACAGACACTATTTCTTTAGTAAAGTGAGTAAATACAACCTTACTGAACAAAGAAGTAAGGAGAAAAAAAAATAACTGTGAAGATTTGTCGAAGCTGAGTTAGCAATGCATGGATAATTACTCCGAGTATTGGGGTTACGTTGTGGGTAACGGTAGATGACAGCAAGGTAAATAAGTTGGACTAGACTCCAACACGTCGTCTTCAGACACGAGAAGAAAGATATGATTGATAGATCAACATTTATAACAATGGAACACAACAATACATCTTATGGTTGCAGTTTTCTCAAAAAATGTCCTAGACAATTGAATATTGGTGTATATTGATGTGTTAACATTATTGAATGTGAACCAGTACAGCAGTGCTTTAGCAATCAATGCACAAACCACATCATATGGGGCAGGCACATAGTGGATCATAGGACTAGTTATTAGACTCTGAGTTTAGAAATATTAGCAACCAATTATTGAAATTAATCATTCATGCAACATTTTCAAAATCTAAAATAGTTTCTTTTTTGAGGTTAAATTCTGACAAATTTAAAGGAATTTCCAAATAAAGGTATGGAAGATTTTAAGTTTAATGGAGGACAATTAATGCATACAACAAATACAAAACATAGAGAAACCATGACATTCAAGTCGTTACAAGTGTTAGACTTTTTTTATTGCATGACCATGAAAGGATCTATACGATCGGATGCAAACCAGGCAGCATTACAAATGAATGTTGTTGCTGCCATGAATGAGTTTCTTGTTACCATATTTCGTCCATCTTAATTTTAAACATTGAAGCTTATTTCTTGATTGTAACCAATTTTTTTTTTTTTTTTTTTGCCATTTTATACAGGTCTGTTGAGGTTGGAACTTGGTGCAATGTGAGAAAAGCCAGCCATGAATTTACACAAAAACCACACGAGAAAGACCGTTGCAAAAGAAGGAATTGACACTCCAGAGCCAATGGACACATGAACAATGCTAATACTAGTCTATTATGGTGTGTTGTGAATGAAGACTCATGTATGTCACTTCATCTTTGGACTAAGATTGAACTTATTGATGAGATGTGATCATTACATTAATCAGAATAATGTAACCCAATTTGTCTACAAGACTATGGGACTTGCCAACTTCAGTCATGCACTTGACCAACACACAACTGAGTACAACATGGAATGGAACTATTTGATAACAACAACGAACCATTTGTGTGGACAATCATCCGCATGAATGTTCCTGTATTGTACATGTACATACTGATCATTAATAACAATAAGTTGAACTACAATCATAAAACAATACCACAGAGTTAAATCGCAGTGAGTGCTATGTATGTGATAGAGAGAGCTCCAAACCAGTGTAGAAATTCAAAACGTGGCACAAGAAATCGGTCAAACAATAGCCCTGCCATCATTCATGTGCCATAATCCTTTGACTGTCTGGGCAGATGGATTTAATTTTAAACCCACTTTATCATTGTTGATATCACAGCATCACATAATTGTTCAAACCATTGATTTAACAATAAGGGGAATATTGAATGACTGGAAGGCCTTCATTGTGACAAACCCGTGTGCAGCAAAGAAGGGTGATTAAATATTGCTAAATCTACACGAACGGTATTGTTCATCAATTTCACAATAGCTGAAAAACAACCTGTACTTAACTTGAGTCCTTTCTTTACGGTCAAGACTGTTATCAATGGGTAAAGAAACGAAGTAGCAGAATAAAATTTGCATCAAATTGACAAGCAAAGATTTGTTTTGATTTAAGTAAAAGGCCCAAAGTCCATGCTATCAGTGGACATTGTGCGTGGGTATTTCTATATTGTTTTTACCTCTAGGTACCTTATGGCCATTTGTTTTCACTTTTATTATTTGTTTGTCTTCATGTAAATCTCCAGTAGGTATACCTGGTTCACTTTTCAATTCGTTTAAACAATGGAAGTTTCAAGGGGATCCAGTTGGTTTGCTAAAAAGAGATTGACCTTTAGAGAGCAGCCGTGCACCAATGGGCAGTTCCCTTGTTCACACGATCAAGTTTTATTGTAATTTACAAAGAGTGGATTCATACGGCTCGTGAAGGCCTTCTGTTGTGACCATTGTTACTCCCGTTCATGAAGTTGATGACGACATGAATGTTGAATGGTTCGGGGACCCCTGAAGTCGGTATATTGTGGTTTCTAAACTAAGATAGTAAGAACGCTAAGTAAGTAATCCATGTTACTTGGAGATTTAAGGACAAGCGAAAAAATGACTGGCTTGTAAAACATGTATGTACTTTGTATATAATACGTATTAAACCGTGATTGTATCTGCCAGTCAGAACATACTTGCAGACTACTTTTGAGTGTAATATAGATCCTAGATGTGTACATAATCCTGATAGGTTTATATACTATTGATTGTACTTATTTGATAGTCAGCTATGTTGAATTGAAACCATTGTGTTGTAGCACAATATTAAGATGTTTCTGTCAGATGACTGGTTTTGTATATACCCTGTTTACAATCGTTATGCTTCAATTGTTGAAACTAGGAATTAATTAGTCGATTAATTAATGACCAGGGCCCTTAGTAACTTTTTTCAGGATTTGAAATAACCACTGACGTCAAACAAAATTACTTTTCCCTCTTTAGAACTTGTAAAAAAAATATGAAGAAAAAACATTAACACATTTAAAACTGTAACATTTTTAAATATGTCATTTGATTTGTTGAGACTTGTTGGCGCCGTTTTGTTTTTCTTCTTGATGGGGTCAAAAAAGACTGTTTGCCTTGTGATTGTTGCAAACATCACCCCCACCCACCCCACCCTTCCCTTGCGGTGTAATTGCTTGATGATTGTGCCCCTTTCAGTGTTGTGGACCTTTAGACCCAATGTGGCCTCAAGACATGGAGTGGGGGCTTAACATTGATCTTATCTTGACAAAGTTTTTATTTAATTAATTTATTTTACAACCACAACGATATTCATTACAGCTCATGATTAAAAGACAAGAAGATAATTTGACTCGGGCAGTACCAGTATGTTTTTAATATAAGGCAAACATTTTGTATTTTAGGTTTTTCATTTAAACAGAAATGGCTATTCTAGTCTATATGTCATTTGTTAAGAAACCAATCGGAGACGATATTAATTTATAAAAAGATAACTACATAAATAAAGGAATTTGCCATAAAATGGCAATCAACGTGAGATCGAAATATTGTCATATGATTGTTTAGTTTTACTGTCTGTGTGAGTATTGGATTGAAATCCTCATGTAAGGAGCGGACACGTTAATATCTACGAACAATTACAAAAATTGTGTTGCTTTACCTGGTTTCATATTGATAAGGAGACAGTTTATTTTAGCCTTATTTTTACATCTTAACTATTTTATTTACCTGAATTGAGAAAAACATAAAACAGCTTTTCCAACCTATCCTTTGCAGTCGCTATGGCGCTTTTTCATTCAACTGTGTCAAAATGAAGGTCTGATTCTGGAAACTCCTCCGGGAATTCAAACAAGGTGTGGTGGTGGTGGTGGTGGTGGTGCATTATAAGTGCGGCGATTATTATAGGACATTTTGAAAGTTCTAACCAAGCCCCTCCACGGTGGGTTTTAATTGTCTTTTTATACAATTAAGCGGGACGAGACGGGAAACGAACCATAGCTTCAATTTTTATTGGTTCTGGTGTTCCTTTAGATCTTTTTCCTTCTTTTTTAAAAACGTTATTTGAATACAATATGTGGTACTCAGTCAGGAACCTTGAGTTCTTCAGAACCCCAGCCCTCAGACCTGTAGGTCTTTGTCTTTCTCTTCCCTTTTTATTTGGATTTTAAGGAATGTTTTAGTTTTCGAATCTCTCGTTAGCTAACTCCCCTTCAGGCTCGGTAGGTCATACATTACTTTATGAACATAATAAAACATCTATGAGCATACAATAATGATCTTTATTTGGATGTCCTTTTATGGCTCTTTGTTCAAAGATCAAAATCCAATTATTCAGTACTCAGTAGGAAGGGTCCACTATACGCAACGTTATCTACTTTAACCTTCTTGATCGTAACAGATTGGGTATTCTTTTATACCCACTGCAACCCAGAGATGACATGTTTACAGAGGTATTAGTTTAATTTTAGTTGGTTTAATTAGTGATTTGTTAACTTTGTTTTCTTCTTTCTTATCAAACCTACGCTGGGGACTGATGCAAATTAGTTTTACAAAAACAGTTGAAGAACAATTTGATCGTAACAATTATCGTGTGTAACTCTTCGTATACGGCAAGCTTTTATTTTGTACGAAGTACAATTTAGGACGAATGGGCATTTTCTCTATAGTTTGGGGCAATACACGAAGAATCGACCTCTCTTAATTAAAAACTTTCAGTTAAACTGGGCTTCGGTCTGTATGCTTTTGGTTTGCGCCTGTAAGCTTAACTAATATCTCCCCCTCCTTCTCCCAGTTGAGCAACTCTTCTAACTGGTGGACCCCTTAAAACATTTATCTAAATGTATGATATATAAGAAAATTAGTAATAACCAAACGAAAATAAAAATACTGCAATTTACCCGAATTAGAAGTTTGTGTTCGTGTGTTTATGTTACTAAACTGTGACTAAAAACAGAGATACAGGTATTAAACAACTTCCATAATTAAATAATAGCAACAAACGAATCAATTTCAAAGGTTTTGGCACGTCAATGTGATATAGTAGGGTAGATGATAGCCACAGAGGGGTGAAAAGGAAAGGGGTGCGATAGCATGGTGAGTTGATATCGTATTAGGTGCCTGCATGGCGAGTTGACGGTGGCTGAAATTGATAGCATGGCGAGTTGATATCGTATTAGGTGCCTGCATGGCGAGTTGGCGGTGGCTGAAATTGATAGCATTGCGGGTTGATATGGTTGGTGGCTGATAGCATGTCAGGGTGGGATTTTACAGTGGCTGAATGCAAGGCGTTTTGATACGATACGGTGGCTGTTAACACGGCAAGTTGCTTAAGGAAGCTGTTAACATGGCAGGTTAAATATTGGTGGCTGTAAGTATGGCAGGTTGATCAAGCTGGCTGTTAGTATGGCAGATTAAATAAGGTGGCCGTTAGTGTTGCAGGTTGATCAAGCTGGCTGTTAGTATGGCCGGTTAAATAAAGTGGCTGTTAACACGACAGGTTGCTTAAGGTGGCTTTTTACATGGCAGGTTGATAAAGGAATCTGTTAGCACGGCATGTAAATGAAGGTGGCTGTTATTATAGCAGGTTAAAAAGGTGGCTGTTAGTATGGCTGGTCGATAATGGTGGCTGTAAGCATCTCAGGTTGAACAAGCTGGCTGTTAGTATGGCAGGTTGACCAAGCTGGCTGATTGTATGGCAGGTTGATTAAGGTGGTTGTAAGCATGCCAGGTTGATTTTGGCGGGTGTTAGCATGGCAGGTTGATAGCTGTAAGCATGGCAGGTTAAATAAGGTGGCTATTAACACGACAGGTTGCTTAAGGTGGCTGTTAACATGGCAGGTTGATAAAGGAAGCGGTTAGCACGGCATGTAAATGAAGGTGGCTGTTATTATGGCAGGTTAAATAAGTGGCTGTTGGTATGGCAGGTTGAACAAGCTGGCTGTTAGTATGGCAGGTTGATAAAGGTGGCTGTAAGCATGCCATGGCAGGTTGATTTTGGCGGGTGTTAGCATGGCAGGTTGATTTAGGTAGCTGTAAGGATGGCAGGTCGATCTAGGCAAATGTTAGTGTGACAGGTTGATTAAGGTGGTTGTTAGCATGGCAAGTCGATACAGTTTAGCTGTTAGTATGACAGGTTGATCCAGGTGGCTGTTAGCATGGCTGGTCGATAATGGTGGCTGTAAGCATCTCAGGTTGGTCTAGGCGGCTGTTAGTATGTTAGTATGTTAGATAAAGATGGCTCTTAGCATGGCATATTGATTAAGGTGGCTGTAAGCATGGCCTTTTGATCTAGGTTGCTGTTAGAATAGCGGGTTGCTTAAGGTGGTTGTTAGCATGGCAGGTTAAATAAAGTGGCTTTTAACATAGCAGGTTGATCAAGGTGGCAGTAATCATGGCAGGTTGC
>JAUELU010000030.1:6132178-6144971 GCA_032357145.1 Evasterias troschelii | reverse complement strand
CTATCAACAGCTCTCCGTTGCTGGCTACCAAGTAAGTTTTTATGCTAATATATATTTTGAGTAATTACCAAACGTGTACAGTGCCTTTAAGCTCTATTACTCAGACAGGCCTGGTTGACATGGCCTATGACCCTGTTTAAAGTTTGACCCATGGACTCGGATTTATCCAGTTAAACAAATATTAAATAAAATTGCATAGATTTACACAAATCTGGCCCCATTGCTTTTTACATAGAATCAGGTCCGCCATTTTTTACTTTTACATTTAAAAACATAACTTTTTCAATTTTGTTTGTGCCAAACAATCACTCCAACGTCTAGAATGGTTATTAGCTTTGAAAAAAGTTTGAAACCAACGTTGTAATTGAGGTATACACGTTTTCCCAACGTACTGCACGCTGCAGTAACCAATGGCATTCGTGTATATCTGACAAGGGCGGGGCATCGCAGGGTAAAGTGGCCCAAATTAACAATTCCGACAAATTCCCGCTTGAAATGCTCTTCGAAAAATAAACCTGTAAGCCAAGTAGTTATTATGCTAAAGCCTATAATTATGCCAAGGCCTAGGAACTAGTATGCCAAAACCAAAAGTTGCTAATCATTTTCCTCACTTGTTTGAAAAACTGTTTTGATGGGTTAATTTGTGATAAAATACAACTTAACGCAATATATTTTTCACTGTGAGTTTGAGGTAGTGGGAGGTTGCAAGAGCATTGTCACTGAGAGGTAGTGGTTTTAGCAACAGGTTTGTCAATGTAAGGTAGTGGTGGTAAAAGAGATTTGTCACAGTTAGGTAGTGGTGGTCGTAGCAAGAGATTTGTCGCTGTGAGGCATTGGTGGTAGTAAGAGGTTTGTCATTGTGAGGCATTGGTGGCAGCAAGAGGTTTGTCACTGTGAAGGTAGTTGTGGTAGTACGAGATTTGTCACTGTTAGGCATTGGTGATAGCAAGAGGTTTGTCACTGTGAAGGTAGTTGTGGTATAAGTACGAGATTTGTCACTGTGAGGCGTTGGTGGTAGCAAGAGATTTGTCACTGTGAGGTAGTGGTGGTATAAGTACAAGATATTGTCATTGTGAGGTAGTGGTGGTAGCTAGTTTTGAGGGCTGGAGGATGTATTAATATTCCGTTCCATCACGAACCTTCCTCGCATGGATCACCTCTAGTTTTAAGCAATACCGTCATGTGTAGAGAGATGCAGATAGAAATATGCTATACTTCTATATCAGGAGCAAATACGTCCTTTTATTTGTGTTGAGAGGCGAAAATACATTTGGTTAAGCAACCGACACTTTCGTGGTTCTTGCTATTTTGGTTGGTCCTATATGTACTTGTTCTTTATACACACATAATATTCCACATGTTCTATAAACTAAAGCTATCGTATCTGTTATTTCCCTAGAGGGCCAAGATGAGCGAATACTGCCTTTCTAATTTGGCCAGAAGCCGGTATAATTTCCGGCGGAATGATTTGGAAGCCGTGACGAGATGACAGTTTGGATGTACAACGCGACTCCGACAAGGTATCACGTTCCATGGGAATCAGCGTGCCATGATTTCTCTGATTTCAGCCCCTATGTTATTCCATCCATTAAACCACACTGAACATGAGTCTGCATGTTAGATCTACATGATTTCTCTCATCTCGATTCAACCTAAATGTATCAATACTGTATTCGACATTGTCGTCATTGGAGTGCAGATAAAAAAAGACTATATAGTATAAATGCATGTCGTAATCATTCTAGGGATAGAGTCAAATACTCTTTCTCACAGAATTTAAACTATATTGATTATTGCGTAGCTCGGGCTGTTAATTAGTCTGATGTATTCTTATATATCATAACGTTTCTCGTGATTTATTGCGGTAAACCCATGCTGTTTTTATGTTTCACTAGTTATAGTAATAAACAAATGCTGACTTTATAATTAGAATGATTCTCGGTGTTTATCAAGGTAAACCCATTCCGTTTATATTATTGGGCTGTTATTAGTCGGTTATAGCGGTAAATCCATTCTGTTTTTACCCAATTATTGCGGTAAGCCTATTTTGTTTCTAAAGTCGTTTATCGCGGTAAACCCATTCTGTTTTTATTCTGTCGTTTATCGCAGTAAACCCATTCTGTTTCCAGTCGCTTTTTATCGCGGTAAACTCCGCCGTTTTTCGCGGTGTATGAACATTAATCTCGACATGCAAGGTTTTGTTTGTATGTTTCCGATTGCAATCAAAACTATTTTCTTTTAAAGAAAAATAATCTAAAGTGATTAACACGTTCACGGGTCGTTGGAATTCCTATCCAAAAAGACATTAAAAATATATATGTTCCCCACAAAACAACCCTGAGTGAAGCACACCAACAAAGTTGTATTTTCGTTTTAGGCGACAATAACCATGATGGTAATAAAAACAAAATGGAAAGACAAACTTGAAAATCTACAAATCAGCATTCGGCTTGTTTTCATAAAAATTGTATTAGTTTTTGTTAGGTTGTGTATTGAGATGGAACAGATCTCGACTTCCCTTCGTTATGACGTCCGAACATTGTGAATGGAACAACTTGACTCATATCGAGTAAAAATATCTAAAAAAACATGGCTCACTCTTATATACATGCTTATAAATAAATGAGAATTGCTGCTGTGAGTATAGGAATAAATTTTCAGTTAAACAATGGTAACTAAAAGCGACCCCTGGTGATAAAATTAGCGGTAGATTTAATTGAAAATGACTAAGACTGGCTCGAAGTTGCTCAATTTATTTAATATTCATTTATTTTAATTATATCTACAAACAACAGCAGTTGTTTTTACATTTTGGGTGAAGCTTTGTTTTGTGGCTTAATCACCTGAACTACTGAACAGGATCTATCATATCGTTCTTCCAGATATATTTTTCAAAAGTAATGCATTTTCGACATTTCACCCCGAATCGGTGCGTTTTGTTATTGTCGGCACAGTCTTTGCATTAACTATACAACATAACTTGCTAATAGAAGACTATTGGAATTAATCCGATTTTATACAGAGAGGGTATTTAACTTCATCGCCGTCTCCCATTAAAATCCACTTTCTGACACATTTGTCATCCGGTTCCTCTGGTTCTTTTTATGTTTGTCACGTACCCCTGTCAATCTGACAAAAATACAAACATATGCTAATAACCAGATTTAGACCTTAATCATAAAACATGTAAAAAAACATTTTACATTTTTATGTACATCTCAAGTCAACAGTGTTGGAGCAAAGAATGGGACAGTGCCATAATTTATCTACCATACACACATATTCTAAAATTGTTCAATGTTGTCAAAATATAGGCCTAAACTGTCAAGAAAAAAGAAAGACAAACTCGCTTTACATTTAAATTGGGTCTATATAATTATTGTCCCGGAATATAAATTTTCCTTAAAAATTGTTAAATTGGAAATTCGATGCTATAGGCCTACTGTTCTATAAACTCGTTTTAAGAAAAAAGCACAGCATATGAACATGTAAAATGACTGAACAAAACAGAATACAAGATCTGACTGACGAGTCTTTTTCCTCAACATAAGAAACTTTCATTTGCGACAGAAAGAACCTTGACTGATACTACTGATGAAAAAAATCCACTGCATCGCTTCCCTTGGGAGGACAGAAATGATTACATGCTTGCTTTGATTTAATTCTTTCTTTGAAACATCCGAACAGATGTGAAGTTGAGCGTAACACTGGCCCCGCCGTGTTGTCTTTCCTTTTCTGCCGCAATTTAATTTTCTCTTAGAAATAAAAAGCCCTTTCCTCTCGTTCAGCTTTTGTTATTTGCCAATCTCATGGTTGATTCTGGTATGGGAACAGTGGGTTCATTTGCCGCGTAGATAATGGGAATCAAGGGCGACCATGTCCAGAAATCAATGGTCAATCTTCTGCAGTCTTCTTCCCTCGTGTCGGATATTTTATCTTTTCTTTACGAACACAAAGGCTGCGAAAAGGGTGTCCTCCCTACAGAAAGTCCCCCTTTTCACTAGTGGAAGTTCAACTTTCTTTTTGATACCGTTCCAGATCTTATGAGCGAGTTTGATGTTGATGTCAGAACAAGAAAGACGGCAGTGCATTTCTCCAGCGAGTGAGCGGCGATTGAGAGAGCGGGGTAGTGAGCGAGAAATCCTTGATGCGCTGCTCGCGTGAGTCTCTTGATTTCCCCTGATGATCATCTCTGTCAACTTGTGCTGATTCACCGCCCCCGAAGTGACCCAATTCGCGCTTGCACAGACACAATCACATAAATTAAATCCTTGCATATGGTGTATCTCTTTGCTCATCTTCCTATGGCCCCCCAAACACATGGACAAATCGCTCAGCGTGTAATGCTTCGCTTTTCGACTCGGATACCTTGATTTATGAGCAAGTATTTCGTACAACTACATAAGAATGAGGTTTTGTGTAAAATGCTACGCATTTTTCAATAACAAGCGCATCGCTAATAACGATCGTGAATGTTCACAATTAGAAAACAAATCAAACGTAATTGACTGAGCTAATAAGAGTAGAAGATTGATAACGTCCTGTCATGGTATGACAGTACAAACACAAAAGAACAAAGTTTGCATAAACGTATTTCATTCGATAACAGCACCCAATGTGAACCTATTGTGTCTGTGTTAACAGTTTGCAATGCTTGAAAGCTTAACAGCTTTTAAATGAAGTGATACTAAAAACAGAAATGGAACATTGTCAGTTTTATAGCAAAATTATGACATCTCACCTCATTAGTAAACATTCCATGAGTAAAGTTATTTTCGGAAAAACAACTAAAATCAAATGATTGTACGGTGACATTGAATCTAAATGGGGCCTACTAGGAACAAAATCACCCAACAAACGTACTAAAACAAAAGCAAGAAAAACGTTTTTGTGACTAACAATTACACACCTATACAAATAAAATTCTCTGTGAATAAAACAGCTCGGGCACAAACCATGCAACTTATTCTTAAATACAACCAATAAGCAAGAACATCAACTTGGTGAAACAAGCTATGCTTTACAGACAGGAAAGTGGCGTATGTAGACAATTTGGCAATTGGAGTTGTGGTGGTTGATGTCGGCTGGGTCTGATTGCATGACCCAGTGGCTGATGAGCTGCCTGTTTGAAGGAAAGAAAGGCACAACGGCCAGCAGGTCGCTAGATTGATTAGTACCGTGACAGTTCTCTCTCGTCACGACTCGTAGATGACTGGAGCCTACCAAAGCCAGGCCGCAAGCTCCGCTACTGATTAATTTTCCTAGGAGCGGGTATTTGTTTACATCGCAAGATTGCTCAGGAGTCCATCAACGAACCAAGGGATTTCTACAAAGTTTAATTTTGCGTGCTCTGTAGACTCCTAATAAAGCTACATGCTTTTTCTGTCAGGGGTCTGCAACCATTGTCTTAATATACAGTATGTCATTCTCAACAAGGGAAAAGCTTTCCGTCATGGATGAGACTCAGCATTATTTATGAAGAAGACTACAACCAGCAAATAGATCAATCGTGATTTGGTTTCTTCATTCCATTAGTATACTTTCCTAGATACACAAATCCACCCAACATTGTCGCATGAAGCATTTTAAAACCATCGAAATTTCCACCTTGCTGTGTTTTTGTATTAAGTTTTATACTTTCATTGAAAAGATTATATTCCATTAAGTAAAACTACTTGCAAATTATACAGTTATAGGTTTCATGACCACACCCTATCGTATCGTTCAAGTTCTGCTTCTTGTCGTTCAGTGACCATACGCCCTCTATATACTGCCAGCTCATACAAAACTATATAAGTAAAATGACATTTAACCATGATTGGTTCAATGTGCAACATGACTATTGTTTCACAATTCCATTACTGCATTTCTTGCTAATATGCCTGTATGACTTGGCTATATTTTACGTGCATTCCCGGAGAGCTAGAACGGGAATGCTGTAGTAGCCTCAAGCTGTTATGGCACTAAACAGTGGACAGAACCTTCTGCATCTTGACTCCCAGTAATTTATTAGGGTAAACCCCTTAGCAATCTATTTAATCAACTTTATTAATGCCATAAGCAACACATATGTTGCTGTCGCATTTAATTCCGGGCTTGTTCACCCACACTTCGGATCGAACTGTTCAAACATTGATTATTGCTAGTATACCCTTCTTATTTTAAACTTTATTTTTTCTTAAAGAACAACCCTGCATTGCTTGATCTTTTAAAATATCAACATTTTAAAGAAGTGACTTAAACAAACGGAATGTTTGAGAATGTATGTATTTATTTTTAATCTCAACATTCTCCTTCTCAACATAAGTGTAAAGATAATAAATAATTATGTAATTCGGATTATAGAAACATTTGAAAATTTAAATTGCTCAGATGTCTTTTTAAGGTGAGGTTTAAAGAGAAAAATGAAGGACTATCCACTTACTTGAAGAAGTCCTCTTTACAGAATAGTTGGCCACTTCTTGTAAAACATCGCTCGTTGAGTTGTACCTGGCAATCCACACACTTTAAGCATTTGGCATGCCATGAACGATCTTGAACTTTAAGAATAAACCTATCTAGTATAGATTGGTCACACCCCGCACATTTAGGGACACTCTCTGTATGTAAAAGAAATAAAAATGCAATTGTTAGCGGTTTATTTTAATCATGGAGTACTGTGTATAGTTCTCGTGTACGGTCAGTCGTAAACGTAGCATTTTGGAGCACAATCAAGCTTACTCTGTCCGAGCTTCTTCATAAGGCGTCAACGAATTTTTTATCAAACAGTCATTTATTGTAAATTTTTATTACTTCAAATTTAAGATTATTTATCCTTATACAAAAATATATGTTTTTTATTTGTTTGTATGTAAGGTAATGAGGAATACCGCTAACACAAACAGAAGCATTGTTGTGAAAGGCGCATGGCGCATGTTTGCAAGGTGAATCGTTGCGAGCGGGCAATGCCGCTTGAAGTCAACGTCTAGTGCGTGTTGCACTGGCACAAGAAGCCTATCATTTGCACAACAGCGAGCAATATCAGTTTGATAATGAAAGATGTGAACAAAGGCAAGGGCCGGGTACAACGTGCATTATGAATAAAGTGTAAATGACATAAACAATCAACAAACAAACACCCAAGGATCGAACACACCAACAAACAAACAAACACAAATAACACGCAAAAACCACAACAATAACAATCTGTTTATATTAATTTTAAAACTATTCATATTAAATCAATCAATTCCAAATCAAAACGTCACTCTTGAATATGTGCATTGGACGTGTTTAATTCTGTAATTAACCAGGCGTTTAAAATTGCAACACTGTGGAAAGAAACTAAGTGCTGTCCAATTGATCACAAAAGGTATTGCCTTCACCTTTGTCGCGTAATACACCATTGTGCTATCATATAACACTCATTTCACACTAGTACAGCCACGCGCGATTTTTTTACAACCCACACTAACCCAATTACCCATTCGCTTAATAAATTTAACAATTTATCCAAATTAGAAGTGTCGTTTTCCTGTTTGCAGTTGTGATTCATGGCTGAATCTGTTACACAGTTCAACCAAGAGCACGGTTGCAGGGTTCGCCTACAGATAAATGCTCTACTTTTGGGACAATAATGTGTCTTAACGTGAAAACGGCAAATTTATTCGTTGTTAATTGAAATGCCGCACAGCAAGAGGCGTGGCAGAGGCATTCATACAGCAACTGGAGATGTGTTAGAGTTGTGTTGTTATGAATCATGAAACACTGAATGGCAACCTGCCAACGATATTTTTAATCATTCAAATAAACTAATCAACTGTTTAAAACACAACTCTTTTCTTTATATTCGTTTTCCAACTGTTTGTTGTATACTTTTAAAAGTGTCATCGGTGACGTACTTATGGAATCTTCTTTGTCTTTTTAAATGGTCAATAATAATTGCTAAGCTTGGGAAGAAACATGACGTCATTTTTCTAAACGATTATCCGAAGGATCTGCCTACTTGTTGGTGTTTTCTTCATTGACATGTTTCATAAGTCGTTAAATATAGTTGCAGCTGAGAATAGTTGTTTGTATTAACCAAATATTGGTCCGAGGGTCGTTTGCGAAAAAAAACTGCAATGAAAAACAGGGATCTATTTAATGAGAACTTCCGCAACCGACTGGTGAACTTCAACCACGCTCGTCGTAAGAGAGTTTTTATTTGTAGTTTTAGCTATTTCATGGTTTCATGGGAGCTGAACTATGAAACAGTCAATTGTATGTTGTCATGACAACGAGGCTAATAATAACAACATTATATATACATGTACATGCATTCCCTGTAGGCACTGAGTCTTTGTGGTTAATATCTTCACAAGTGTTAAGAGAAATACAATGGCTAGGGCTATACCATTCTTCAAGCGATCGGCTGATTTTTACGTCAAAACATTTTGAGAACTGAAAGTAATATTTCGGGATCGGCCGATTTAAATGACGAGCAGGAATATTTTCCAACTAATGATTTACTTGATATTTGTCATTTAACTTAGTGGGAAACTTTCTCTGTGTGACATTCGAACAGAAAAGAATACGAGTAAAAGAAAATAGATTTATTATAATGAAGTGTTTGACCGCAAAGGATACTTTTAAGTTGACTAAGAACCAATATGAAGTGTTATTATTACGTTATTGTACGACATAAATTACTCTGTTTTCATCTTAACATTCAATACCCCAAAGAAGACGACCAAATAAATTATAAATTCCGCCTTACTTCTTTGTTGTACGAACCAATAATAAATCAATAATAAATCAATGTCATTTATACATGACGTGGCCATTCCTATACAATGATAGATACAACATTTACAATCAACGGTGGGAGTTAATCATTTACTGAAATAAAAACTCATTTAAACAATCTTATAAAAAAGCAAACCATGACCATTGCCTCATTACTTTACAAGATTTCAGGAAACTTCAGGAATAAAACATCATTACAAAAAACCACAAAAACATCACCCGGATTAACTATAATCTAATCAATGACCTGAAAGATGTAGCGGTAGATGCTAATCACTGTCGAATGGAACTAGATAATGAAATTGACCACATTAGAGCTCACTTCCAAAATCCGATTTATAAACACTCTGATAAAACATGAACAACACAATTTCAACGTCAAAACAGTTCACCGTTGAACTGATATTCAATAAAATTTACTTTTCGAAAGTTTGAACGTGCATCGAAAGTAGGTTCTTGTAATCCTATTCCAATTCAAAAGTTTAACTTACGGCAAAATGAAAAGTCTTTTGTGTAACTGAAGTCCGGAGCGAGTGACATCGTGTTGAGGACGCCCGTTACTAAATCGAAATCTACCACGGTGTCTCTTTTCATGGTACTGCCCAAGAATACACGTCACACTGAAGCAACAAACCGGTCCCGACCTACTGCCTCTTAGGATTCAACTAGGTGCGAAAGGGTGACATGCAAAGTACAAGTTGGCCTTGGTGTTTTGGAGTCAGTCCGAGCCAATGAGTGCGTCCCTGTCCTACGCCCGCTAGATTGGTTGTGATCCCAGCGAACCTCTTCTTACCAACACAAACTGCGCTGTTGTTGATATGCTGAGCGCCCAGTCAGCCACGTGCCTCGCTTGCCAGGCTTAGTTCGCCTGTGACAGACGGACTGAATAGAGACGGCATTTGCTGGCCGGGCAGTACGGCACGTACAGTCTCATTGGACCACGGAGTTTTAACAACAAATCACACGACTAAAGCACCTCCTCTTCATTCAATGGTTTCTTGAAAAATAGGCGTGGTGAGTTATTGGTTTAGACCAATCGGAAAGATTGCTGTGCCTCAATGACAAACTCAATGCATAAACATATAAGTAAACTTTTTGTCTTCTTCTAAATTTTGTTGTAACACTCAATATGTCAATAACTGCCTCTTAATTTGAATATACACCGATATAGATATCATAAAATATCATTGACAATCTTTAGTTTTCTTCTTCTGGTCTTCTTTTAGGACGGTATTTAAAAACTAAAATAAAAAGTCAATATCAGTTTGATTGTGGTATTGGAGATAGCTCAAATGTAATGATAGCAAATGTAGTAAATGATTCTGTTTGGCATTCCGCGCAAAGCCTCCAACAGATCACCAATGGTTACGTCATTTATGTCAAACAAAGAATTAAACACAACAATTCAAATTCTTTCAATGTTTAATCAGATTTGAAACATGTTAAACTTATTGTTGATGTTTATAGTTAGATACGGTTATAACAATTAATTACATTTTACCTAGCGTTAATGTTTCTCTTTTGCAATTAACAACATCGTTATTTATTGAATATGACTATACCTTGGTAGATGGATAATTTTAAGCAATAAAAGTATTTATATGTTACACAATACGTGCATTAATTAGTAGACAATGCCAACAAGAGATTTTTTCGAACATTGCACATTAACACAAAGCATTACTGAAAAGATTATTCTCATGACATGTATTGATGCTTTCCTTGCTTTCTTCTTAATGATGTCGCAAAAACGTCGATGCCCCTGGGAAATTGGTTTTATGTTTCTTTAATTTTTCATGTGCCAAGAAACTGGCAGTTTTGCCGTATGCATGTGAGCAACCACTTTTCGTAAATTAGCCAGCTGCCTAGCCATGCAGAGACTCCGCTGGACTAGTGAGCGATTGAGGCGGTATACGCTCACGATGTTCTACGCCGGAGCCTCCTTACAATCACGTGTACATGACAAAGTGCCTCTGCAATTAGCTAATTAAAAATCAAATGATTTACAGTGCCGGGTTTTTCTTTCGTTTGAGGGCTTCAAACAAAGTTGCAGGCCATATTCAAACCTAATTTTTGTTTGTTGGGTAAGGCTGATATACTGGTACCAATCCTAGTGCCTTCTACCTGATTTTTTTTCCTTACACTTATTGAAGGGCATACCAAGATCAGTTTTTTAGCAGTAGGCCCTACGCATGATGTTACCTGCACGATTGATCTTCACACTGGCGTTTAATGGTAGACACATTTTATAACTGGTGACAATTTGAGGGTTTGTGATTCAGATTCAACATTTTACCATCAAGGTTGAAAAGTAAACCCCGTACAGAAAGTCGATGTCTTGTAGACTTCAACCCCATATCACGATAGGTAAATGTTGATTTGTCACTTCAATACTGCATGCACTAGGAAAAAACACTTAAGTGTGATTGTCCCTCAGACAAGTACCATTCCCGAGAAAGAGAAAAAAGGAGGTTTTACTCCACCAAATTGCGGAATGTTCATTTTACCTAATACAGTTTGCGTTAAGTTTGTTGCAATGCTGATTTTAGTAAATAATACATAACAAACTCAAACTACATTTTACTTTTCGGAAGTTGTTATGGAAGTTTTACAGTCAACAGCAGCACAAGACTGCATAAACTGGGTATGACGTGAAACCGTCAAGGTGTTAATTTCACCTACGATAAAACAATGGGGATAAATAACGACATGTGAATGTTGCATGATTGAAAGACGGAATCAAGACAGTAGACTACAGTGAACAATATTACAGCCAAACAAATCGCAAGGGATTTCACGTACGTATGAACACAACTTGATTGTTTGGAAGATTTCATGGTTTCTTTTAGGGACGGTTGTAGTGTTTGGAGAATATGAAGCTGGATAAGACATTCTTGCGTTCTATCTTGAGCATTAAGTAACGTAATCCACGGTAATTCATTACTGATATAGTTCATGATATATTTACCTGTTTTCGGCAATATAAATCCATAAATATCAAATAATAGGCTGGGATAAATAAAAGCTTGATCATCCACTTCGTTGCCAAGTTTGCTTTGTCTCTTCACTGTGTTACAACGCTTTATGTAAGCAGACCTCTCTTATGATGTACATTGCATATGAGTTCGTCATGCATGTCCATCACAGCATTGTAACGTAGTTGAATTGTTTTATGTTTACATGTCGAACCTTGGCAGATTTCAGTAGGCCCCTACCTGTTGTTTAGGTCCATTTATGCAGCTTTCATTTTGTTCAAGAATGGTCGTATGCCCATGTCGTCCCAATATCACGGGAAAGCTTTGGGACTGAAGAAAAACCCAATAAATGAATAATTACAAAGATTTAGAATAAATAAATAAATACATAAATAAATTACATACAAATAAATAAATAACTAAATAAATATTAAAATAAATAAATAACTAATGATCAATGAATAATAATAAAAAAAACAATGAATTTAAAAAGTTAAAATAAAGTAAAACAAACACGAGCACAGCATAAGCATAAATAAAAACATAAACTTGAAAACAAACTAAAACATAAAATCAATGAAAACAATTTAAAAAAAATATTTTTTTAAATTTGAATGGGATGTATATAATTACAGCTGCTATGGATTATATTGAATTCTTACAGTAGAAAATGGCAGGTACAAATTTCAAAAAGAGTAATTTTGTCAATGTATATATAGGCGTATTTTAACCATGCGGCGCATTCTGTAAACACAGCACTAATAAGAAATAGGGTTCCTAGTGCGCTACCCCAGCTGAGCTCCACTCCCATTGGCCATATAGAAAGCGTCATCTCTAGAGTCAACCATGAATAGCTAGGCCTACTGAACATGTCGGTTTTATTGCAGTGCCATTGTGTGCGTCCAATGCACATCCATGCGAGTCCAATATAGTAACATGAAAGTATGCCTCAATATAACATTTTTCCCAAATGATGTACAATAGACCCTTCCCATGAAATATGCTAATTACATTCACGCATGCGTACAGACCCTGCTGGTTGGCAAACGCCA
>JAUELU010000030.1:5998888-6013324 GCA_032357145.1 Evasterias troschelii | reverse complement strand
GGGGGGGTTAAAGGGTGCACCACACTAAATAATACTCCCATAGGAATCAATGCTAAAATCAAACATATTTTCGGACGACTGAACTTCAGAATTCTTTCAAATTTTTGGCAGGTCAGCCGTTTTGAATTTTGCTAAAAACTACCCAGAAAAAAAAAAAAAAAAAAGTTCTTTATCCCAGAACCGACTTGCTGCCAGAAGTTCGTGAAGCACTGCTCCACTTCCTGAAGGTCAAATAGGGCCAACTTTTTGGGTCTCCTCAAAAGTTGAAGCACAGAACCCGCATAGATTCTTATATTTACGCAATCTATTAGTTGCATGACCCCCCAAAACGTTAAAATTCAAAAGATTTTGAGGGCCTACAAACTATGATAATCAGCTTGGCACATGACATCATGGCCCATTTAGTGTTGTGCACCCTATAGGGGCATTTAGTTATTCTTCTTTTTTTTTGCGTTCGTCTTCAACAATTAAGGTCAAACATGTTAGCGCATTTCACATGTACTCTAAGCAATTCGAGAAGAAAAGCCTGCATGACACGCTGTGTAAACTCTAATGACAAGTCAAAAGTTATATCCAAATCCCGGCTCACTCAAAAATTTATAAGTAAATTATTATTATTATTATTGTTTTTTGGTGGGGGGATTCTAATGAACGCATTAAAAATTATTTAAATAATCGGGAAGAGGGGGTTAACTGTAAAAGGGAAAGAGGATGGAAGGGGGGCTGAGAAGTGGGGGGCAGATTTTGCTTACCCACCAACATTTAACCATGTATTCATAATAATATTGAGTTTAAAATGATAAACTTTATAACAAAATAGAATAATTATAGATAGGTCATTTTACAATGTTTAATTGTCCTTCCATGTTTCATTTTACCTAGCTGTTAAGGGATAAGGTGGTGAATGGGTGGGCGGGGCGTGGGCGGGGCTTGTTACAAAATGCCTTTCCAGACACTTTACGGTTTATAAATTGTGAAACAATAGTTAAGACTGTAAGATAATTAGGTGTTTTGGCTGGGGGGCTAGGGTTGGGGATGACGGCTAGGGTTTTGGGCTTTGGGGTAAGGCATGGGGTTCACTTGTTTGGGCTGATGGGGCAGAATTGTGACTGGGTTCTAGGGTTGGACTGGAGGCGATGGCTTCGGCTGGGGTCTAGGGTTTGGGCTTGCCGAGGGCTATAATGTAAGTAGGGTTGGCTTTATAGGGATAGGGTTTCACACGCATCAGAGTGCATTCACTTTTCGGAAACTTGAGATTGCCATATCCACCATCCTCTACTCCTCTTCACATAGTCTGTTGTTGGTTTTTCTCTCCCTTTTTTCCTATTCAATCAGCCACATTGGCTCTTGAACTTTTGATTGTGACTAAAACCGTCAGTCTCATCGGTAAAAGCGACCCCCTCTTTGAAACATTGAACTATTCTGTTAATAAAGTGTATTGTTATTTGTATTGCTAGGGGGATATACTAACTGTTAACAGTCAATTAAATTTGTCATAGTAAAAACAGCAACAACTGACGAAAAATGCCACACACAACTCATTACTGTTGTTTGTGCGCGTGGAAATCACACAACGCACAAAAGTGCTATCAGCCACAAGCTAAAACATGCATTATTCATATATTTTTCTGTATGGACGAAATCCCTGAAAAGGGCGCCCCTTTTGGTTCGCCGCAACTGGGCTGAAGAAAGGGGGTCCGGGAGTGCAAAAGGTTTGAACCTTAGAATGTCCATTCTTAAGTGCACCGAGTAGTGCGTTGGGAGGGGGAGCCCCCTAAACTCACACAGAAAACCAATTTAATGAACAACCTGAGTGCAAGCAAACAGCACTACGTTTGTAGGCCAACAGAGGTGGTACCCAGGAAAGAGGTTGTTAAGGAAACCACTATCATTTATTAAGTGCCAGTGTTTCAACAGTGCACTTTATTTGCGGGAAAAAAGACAAAGTAAAAACAAGCGGCGGATTCGTTTTGCTCGATGTTAGTTGGTGCTGTACGAAAGCGCCTCAAGACAGTTTTGTAATAGCGCCCTCTCTCGAATCAAACTGTCAAATGTTTTTGATCAACCAATAAACAGTCCAAGTAAAGTTCAAACCATGTGCACTTCTTTAATTTTCATGGTCCTTCGAGCCGGATTCAAACAAGCAACCTATGGATCCACCAACACCCAATCGTCCTCTCCGATCAATCTATCAACCTAATGTACTTACAAAATTATGTTGTCGGCTCTTCAAGCAGAGACACTCCTCTTCATCAAGTAAATCAACCCGTTCTACACAATCCGTTTCATCCAATTTGAGTGAATCTCAGACAGCCAAACTATGCCATCAAAAAGAAGTCAGAGTTCGAAGAACTTCAATGGTCAACTTGTGGAGGATGAGTTTGCAAACGAAAAAGTAAAGCAATTTGATGACCATGCCCGAACAGCGCCCTCGCCTCCAATTAGAAGAATTGGAACGTAATGTATTGAAAGAACGTAAGGTACTTACATCTAAGCTTTCCCGTCAAAGAAGACTACGTAAGGCATGGAGATGAGGCAAGCAGAAATGATACTGTCAATGCTTACTGATGAAACCACCACTGTGTTAACAACACCACTCCATCAAGGGACACCATCCTCTCAACCGACACCCCCCTGAAGTGACACCTCTACTTCAACCGACACCCCCCCCCCCCCCCTGAAGCGAAACCTCTCCTTCAACCTATGCGATCCTCTCAAGGGACAATGACGGTGATGTCCTCCCCATGGTCAGCTATGGCTACACCCAGACCAGAGGTCCAGTGACAGCCAGTGCCACAGATTTTCTAACCATTAAGCGCAACAACCGTGCAATCATGTGGTCTACCAACTGTGTCACAGTCTCCCAGCAGTCTCTACACAAATGCAGCACCAGCACCAGCACCCAACATCACCGATCTCCTCATCGCTTCCTCGTTAGGTGTACCAAAGCCAACTCTTCCAAAACTTTCCAGTGGAAGGGAGGGGGAGTTTGCACTGCTGAAGATGGTGCTTGAAACCCTCGTCAATGTTCGTCCTCACCACGGGCAATGACTACAAGTGCACCTCCACGGTCCAGCCGGTGTTATTGACACATACCCTGTTCTTGATGACGGCTCCGAGCGCACAATGCTACTGGAGCAGTCAGCACAGCAGCTCAACCTTCCGGGTGAACCAGAAACTATGTATCTCAGAACCATCCGAGACGACCTCGTCAGTTGTAAAGGTCAGTCAGTATCGCTGTCATTGTCCCCTCACGACCAACCAGATGCGATGTTTTCCATCGAGGGCGTGTTCGCAGCGAGCAACCTGTGTTTGTCTCAGTATTCATACACCCTGTCAAGGCACTGCAGAAGCGATACAAATATCTCCGTGAATTGATGGAGCTCCTCCGGTCATCCACATTGGATCATATCATGCAGATCTCATAGCCCCGATACAGCCTATTGAGTTTGGACCCAGTGGAGCACCCGTAGCCACCCTTACCAAATTGGGTTGGACTCTACAGGGACCGGCTGGAAAACTTAAGCAGCAATCTCATGAACAAAAGTGTTTCCAGGTTTCCATATTCTCTGAGACGTCCGATTTGATGAACCACGTTTAGAAGATCTGGCAAATACATGTCCTCCCCTACATGAACGAGAAAAGTGCTGTCCGCTCAAAACAAGACCATCGAGCTGTGAAACTGCTTGAATCACACACAAAGCGAAAATAAGACGATGGAGTCCTCCATACGCTACACCTATCCTACGATCAGATGTTAACGTAAAGTGTTATGCTTCCAAAGAAGCTGTCCTGCCAATCTTGAGGAGGACAGAGAAACATCTTGAAGCCCATCCGGTGTCCGCAGAGAAGCACTACGAGCTGATCTAGAAACTAGTTGATGCTGGACACGTGAGAATTTTGCCAGAGAAAGAAGCATCCATCACTGATGAATCCTGGTTTATCCCTCATCAACGAGAAGTACCAGATACTGAATAAGCATCTATCCAGGGCCAACTCTAGGTACCTCACTCATCGGCGTAACGCTTCCGCCAGCATGATGTAGCAATATCCGGAGATATAAAAGCGATGTTCCATCAAGTAAAGTAACTACCAACTGACAGATCTCTCTCCGGTTTCTGTAGTGAAACATGAAGGTTGATGCGAAGCCAGACGTTTATGAGTGGCAAGTACTCCCCTTCGGTTCAACCTGTAGTCCGTGTTGTGCCACTTATGCCTTGAAGAGACACGCCTTCGACCACAAAGATAATGTTCCCAGAAGTGGCAGAGTCAGTGGACAAGTCATTCTACGTCGATAACTGTCTTGACAGCCTTCCTCAGGTAGATGAAGCTAAAACTCTATAGTCCACAAGATGCGCGACCTACTCTCAGATAGGGGATTCGAGATACGACAGTGGGCAAGCAATTTTTCTGAGGTAGAGGATCTTCCTTCAGATGATTGTGATCTATGGCTATCATTTTGTGAGACTGATACAGTGGAGCCTTTGCTTGGCCTTCAGTGGGACTGTACTACTGATGAGTTGCATTAATACCGCCATAAGGAAGTTGACTGCGACAACCTCAACATGAGAAATATGTACAGGATACTCGCTAGTCAGTATGATCCTATTGGATACCTCACCCCATTCACCACGAGAGCCAGAGTTATTATCCAGGACTTATGGAAGACTAAACAGAGCTGGGATAATGTTCTTAATCCTGGTGACATGCGAGACTGATGGCAGACATGGCGAAATGAACGGTTTACCAAACTTGACCAACGTCAAACTCTGATGCTACCTACCCATTGGCATTCCTCGGGAGACAAGTCATCAACTCCATTTCTTTTGTGATGCGTCTGAAAGGGTATACGAGGCAGTAGCGTATCTTAGAACGGAGGACAGTGAGGGCAACAAACATGTCAGCTTCGTCATGGCCAGATCCAGGGTTGCCCCTAAGAAGCAACTATCAATGCCTCGTCTGGAGCTCTCTGCAGCACTGGCAGGGGCTCAGCTGTGTGTTCACCTTCGGAAAGAGTTGACTCTACCTCTGCCACTTGTGTTCATGTGGAGCGACTCTACAACTGTCCTTACATGTTGAAATCAGAATCTTCCCGCTACAAGGTCTTCGTGGGAACCAGAGTGGCAGAGATCCAAACTCTAACTGATGTTAATGATTAGCGGTATGTTGACACAAAGAATAACCCTGCTGATGATCTCACAAGAGGAAAAACTCTGCTTGACCTTGCACAGCCCTCCAGATAGCGAAATGTACCCCCATTCTTGATGTCAGCTCAAGACAAATGGCCTGCACACCCACAAGCACATCCTGAGGACATACCAGAGGTGAAGAAGTCTACATTCTGTGATGTAGTAACAATAGAGGCAACTGACGTACCAGACATATCACAGCACAAAACCCGGGACAAGCTTGTCTCAGCTTGCAATCTTCGCTCAGAAGGAGCACAATCAGCGGTCTGAAGTTGAACTTCGCCTCTATCAGCGGGCCCAATGTAGCAGTTTTCCAGACGAATACGCTGCCCTTAAAGCAAACAAGGCCCACGGAACAGACTTCTGAAACTTGCTCTCCAGAGCTTGATGAAACTTGTGGTATCATCCGAGTGGATGGACGTCTCAGACGAGCTGAAGATACACTAGAAGTCTTTAAACATCCGATTGTACTTGACCCCGCTCACACAATCACACAACTGATCATCCAAGACTACGACACGGAACTCATGCATTATGGTACAGAGTGTCTTCATGCAGAACTTCGCCGTACGTTTTGGATTTTACGCGGAAGACAAGCCATCCGTAAGCATCAGCGCCAGTGCCACTGGAGTGCCAGAAATGGCGAGCCAAACCACATGTTCCACAGATCGGTGATTTGCCACCTGCCCGTCTTCGCATCCACAAGCCTCAATTTTATTCCACTGGAGTGGATTGCTTTGGTCCGATGACTATCAAGATTGGCAGAAGAAATGAGAAGCGTTGTGGCATCATTTTTAAATGCATGACAACCAGAGCAGTACACCTTTACCCGCATGACAGTTTGGACACAGATGCCTTCCCCAGACGGGGATACCACAAGCTGCAGCAGCGAGTCTTTACTCCGTCACCTCCGTCGATAATCTATCAAGCTTGTTTATCTTTCTTAGTTGCAGGAGCGAGTCTTTACTCTGTCACCCCTGGGCTCTACCAAGCTTGTTGATCTTTCAGAGCTACAGGAGTGAGTCTTCTTCCTTCACCCCGTCGATAATCTACCGAGCTTGTTTGTCTTTCACAGCTGCAGGAGCGAGTCGTTATTCCGTCGTTCCCGTCAATAATCTATCAAGCTTGTTGGTCTTTTATAGCTGCAGGAGCGAGTCTTTACTTCGTCGTCCCCGTGTAACCTACCAAGCTTGTTTATCATTCATAGCTGCAGGAGCGAGTCTTATACTCCGTCACCCCGTGCTCAATACCCTACCGAGTTTGCTTATTTTTCATAGTTGCAGGAGCGAGTCTTTACCCTGTCACCCCTGTGCTCTACCAAGCTTTTACTCATTCCACCCCGTATAAAACCTACCGTGCTTGTTTGTCTTTCATAGCTACAGGAGCGAGTCTTGTCTCCGTCATCCCTGTCAATAACCTACCAAGCTTGTTGGTTTTTCAAAGCTGCAGGAGCTACTCTTTACTCTGTCAACCCCGTGTGCCAAAATCGTTATAGCTTTAGGAGGGATTCTTAACAGTCTCCCCCATGGTCGAAAACCTACCGAGCTTGTTTATATTTAGAGCTAAATCAGCGAGTCTGTACTCCGTCGTCCCCGTCGATAACATATCAAGTTTAATGGTCTTTCAAAGCTACAAGAGAGAATCTTTACTCCGTCAGCCCGGTGATAAACTGTCAAGCTATAGTTGGTCTTTCGTAGCTACATGCAGGAGCGAGACTTTACTCCGTCACCCCTGTCGATAACTTATCAAGCTTGTTTGTCTTTTACAGCTACAGGAGAGAGTTTTTACTGCAACACCCCCTTTGATAACCTACTAAGCTTGTTTATCTTTCATAGGTGCAAGAGTGAGTCTTTACTACTCCGTCTTCCCGTCGAAAACCTACCAAGCTAGTTGGTGTTTCATAGCTGCAACAGCGAGTCCTTACTCTGTCACCCCTGTGCTCTGCCAAGATTGTTGGTCCCCAGAGCTACAGGAGCGAGTCTTCTTCCTTCAACTAGTCGATAACCTAACCAGCTTGTTTGTTTTCATAGCTGCAGGGACGAGTCTTTACTCCATCGTCCCCGTCGAAAACCTACCGAGCTTTTGGTCTTTCAAAGCTGCAGGGGCGAGTCTTTACTCCGTCATCCCTGTCGATAACCTACCAAGCTTGTTGGTATTTCATAGTTGCAGGATCGAGTCTTTACTATGTTACCCCTGTGACCTACCAAGCAATTGTTGGTCTTCCATAGCTACAGGAGCAGGTCTTACTCATTCAACCCCGTCGAAAAACTACCGAGCTTGTTCGTCTTTGTTAATAGCTGCAGGAGTGAGTCTTTACTCCCTCACCCCAAGGCTCGATAAACTACAAGTTTATTTATCTTTCATAGCCGCAGGAGCGAGTCTTGACCACGTGTTCCATAATCCACTAAGCTTGTTTGTTTTTCATAGCTGCAGGAGTTAGTCTTAACTCAGTCACCCCCGTGGTCGATAACTTACCGATTTTTTATTTTATTTCATAGCTACAGGAGCGAGTCTGTATCCGTCATCCCCGTTAATATCTTACCAAGCTGCAGGTTTGTCTTTTATTTTAAAGCTCTAGGAGCGAGTCTTTACTCCGTCACCCCGTACTCAATAAGCTACCAAGCTTGTTTGTCTTCCATAGCTGCAGGAGAGAGTCTTTAACAGTCAACCCCGTCGATAACCTACCGAGCTTGTTGGTCTTTAATAGCTGCAGGAGCGAATCTTTACTCCGTCGTCCCCGTCGACAACCTATCAAGCTCGTTGGTATTTCAAAGCTGCAGGAGCGAGTCTTGACTCCCTCACCCCAAGGCTCGATAAACTACCGAGCTTGTTGATCTTTCATAGCTACAGGAGCGAGTCTTTAGTCCGTCAACCCCGTGCTCAATAACTTTAGCTTGTTGGTATTTCCTAGTTGCAGGAGCGAGACTATACTCCGTCACTTACGTCGATAACCTACTGAGTTTGTTTGTCTTTCAAAGCCGCAGCAGCGAGTCTTCTGTCACCTTGTCGATAACCTATCAAGCGTGTTAGTCTTTCATAGCCAGTTTGATTACGCTGTACAGAAGAACACGAAGCAACACACGGTTGCTGAGTTGATACGTTTATTGCTATCTGATTTCGGAGTCTCTCACTGCCTACTATCTGACTTTCACAGGGCATTATTTGTAAAACCCAAGAATACTTGTTACAGCATATAACTGTATTATGAATTGTTTTACATAGGCCCTATCATTGAGAATATATCAAATATCGGGTCATGTCGACTTATAATAATCAAGAAGACTACTCACCGAGATAAATTACCTGGCCAAGACGACTAACGACAATCAAGAAGTCGACTTACCGAAATACATTATCTCGCCAAGACAACTTACATAATCAAGAAGTCGACTGAAGTCGACTTTCCGAGAACAATTATTTCACGAGGACAATTTACACAAATTAAGAAGTCGACTTACCGAGATGAATTATCTCGCCAAGATGAATTACAAAACACAAGAAGTCGACTTACCGAGATAAATTACCTCGACTTCATGAGTTTTGTAAGTCATTGTGGCAAAATAATTTGTCTAGGTAGTTGACTTAGACTTAAGTTTAATAAGTCTTTTTTTTTTAATACAATTGATCTCGGTCGATCATTCGACTTCTCGTTTTTTGTATGTTGTCTTTGCGAGATAACTTATCTCAAGTAAGTCGACTGGATGAGTTTTGTATTAAGTCAGTTTGGCAAGACAAAATATTTCATTAAGTCGACTTCTAGAGTTTTTTCAGTTGAATTGGTGAGATAATTTATCTCGTAGATCGACTTTTTGCGTGTTTTAAGTTGTATTCGCGAGATAACTTATCTAGGTAAGTCGACTTCTTGATTGTCGTAAGTCTCCTTGACGAGATAATTTATCTCGATGAGTCGTCTTCTTGATCATTAAAAGTCGACATGACCCGATATGTTATGTCGCTATATAGGTTTACTTATACCAAGGAAAAGTCGACCTGATGCAATAAATTATCTGTGTTTTTTGATAAGTGGGATGGCACTCATGGACCGTCGTACAAATGAGTAGGAAGAGGTTGCCATTTATTTGGGCATGCTAGACACCCTGTCATAACAGTGGAATGTGGAAGATAATGAATGGTATTCCAAGACACACACTTCCTTGGCACTATTGTTTTAAGTATATAAAAGAACAATGAGACTACTATTACTGAAAGCATGTAGGCATATTTACAACATTGACACAATCTCAAATATTAATAGTTGTATTTTAAGTACCAGCTTCCAATGGGTTTTACTTCCTTAGCTATACAGGAGCGAGTCTGTATACCCTGTCACCCCGTCGATAACCTACCCAGCTTGTTAGTCTTTCATAGCTGCAGGAGCGAGTCATTACTCTATACTCTGTCACCCCCGTGCTTATTCGTGTAGCCCTATAGGTGTCGATTTTTGCCATCACACATCTGTGTAGAGTGTGTAGATTATGTAGATTTTATTGATGATGATTATAAGAACAACATTGGGCGAACCCATTGTTACGTTTTAAAGCCATCTATTTATCCTATTTTATTTTGTCTCTGCCTAGCCATCACAACTTTGTGGCCATCACAACTTTGTGGACTTATACTTGTAGTTGTACTTCCTTATTCGGAACACCTCTTGTTTTTGTGGTTGGGCGTGTTGAATTTTTGGTGTGTTTTGTTTTGTTTTCCCCAGTTTAATAAAACAAAATTAATAAACAAACCGATTACATCCTCAGAGATTTTGAAAATCAATTTTAGGGTACCCTATGCCATGATGGCTTATAGGCCTACTTACAAAATAAGCCTCGATCTTTGGGAAAATACTAGAATTTAGTCTGAAAGTAGGATAATTTCATGGTTTGTATAGAAAACTATTGAGTAAAACGCTGATCATTTTGTTGGCACATCTGAAAGTCATTATTGTTTATGATTTACAACTGACGTTTTGCCTTTGCAAAGGATTCTCCACATTATTGGGCTATATGTGACTGTGATTTACCATGGAGGTAGGAATACCTCAGTTGTTACACGAACTTCATCAAAAAATTTCATCATCATTCTTGTACAAGCCCTTGAAGCTGAATTTTTAAACTTTTCCCGAAGTTTATTTCTAATTTCCTGTACACACCTAACAATGTCGAACAGAGTCTTCAAGGACACCCATCGGTTCATCCCCTCCCGCCTCTTCTCACTCTCAGGACATGTCATTGTTTTCTATAAACGGCTATATTTGTAGAGGTTTAGTACACAGCCGCACTTTCTATTCCGGATTAAATTGCGTGTGCTGAGCGGTTCGTCTCTCTCGTCACATTAACCATTTACAAATTCTAGTTACCGGGTCTCAAGGTTCGACAATTATCCCAAACATCGAGTGCTGAAAGTGGAGCATCAGTCTTAATTATGGCTTGTGCGCTGTCAGACTACATGTTGCTTGCCAGAATACGCAGAAGAAACAGGTTCCCGTGGGAGACCGATCAACCAACAAGCATCACAATCGGTATTATAACAAGTATTTACTCTTGAACACCCAGTATATCTAGCTGACGGAGTCTTGGTTAGCTGCGTCCCATTAATGCTGTGAAAACGTGGTATATGATGACAAACGCCTTCAAGAAGGCGGTCAATGGGCCTCAATCATACATGGTTAAATGTCTTCGTGACAAGCTTAATTATCATCCCAAGTTGTTGAATGGTACGTGAGGTAAATAGTACTAGTAATAGTGGTACGGAGCACGGTGGTGATGATAAACCTTTTTACATAGACCATGAGCTGGGTCACAATCATTTTAGAGAGTAGGAACTAGAATCATCAGTTGCTTTACAATTTTCGTTAAAAAAACATATCGATCGATCGAGGAAGCAATAGGCAGAGCATTCAATAACTTTGCCAGCTGATAAGAACTACATTTTCAGCATGGAACCAGAGCCATCTTTAACCTGAATGATGATCTTTCGGCCTACATCGTCGTCTTGGTTATAACTTATAGCCTGCTGCTAGTATTTCATCCAGAGCAGCCACTTTTGTGCGGCGATGAGTGGTTATAGTGTTCAAGACATTAAATTAAAACAGTACAATGAGTTCACAACCTTAATGTACTAAAATAATATAACATTCAAAGCCGATTCTCAGATGGACGAAAGTACACGCCTTTGACAGGAAACCCATCATCGGACAAACTGCATGCTAATCAAGTTTACAATCTTAATGTATGCCTACATTTCAAGTTTTTTTTTCGAAGAAGGTTTCTTCATTTGAAAGAACTCATCTGTTCAGTACTGTTTTAAGTTGTAGTCATCGCCAGAATGAATAGTTATACGAAGAGATCTTTTTTGATACGGGACATCCTTGCAGACGTAGCTTCTACACCCGACTCTTTGACAGACAAAGCTTTCGTTATTCACAGACAAGGTAAGTTACAACCAACCATTTTTTAGCACTACCCGGACTTGTTGTTTTGTCTTGTGATGCTCTTATTTTGTTTCAGTTTACACCACACACACTATACACCCATACTCTGACCCACCCAACAAGCACCCCACATCCACCCATACCCACTCAATCACAGGCTTATCTTGTTACATAAGAATAAAAACACTTGTTATTGTAACAGTACATTCAAACACTGGTTTATTGCATACATTACAATAAAATGCTGGTTATTAAAACAGTACTTTAATCTAACTGTACAATTGCAATGAAACACGGTTATTGTAACAGACAATTAAAACATGTTTAGTGTAACATTACAAAAAATACCGGATGTTGTAACATTACAATAAAACACTGGTTATTGTAACAGTACAATTAAACACTGGTTAGTGTAAAATTTCATTAAAATACCGGATATTGTAAGATTACAATAAAACACCGGTTATTGTAACATTACAATAAGCTCTGGTTATTGTAAAAGTTCAACAAAAAGCCTAGTTCTTGTAACAGTGCAACAAAACACTGGTTATTGTAAAATTACAATAAAAACACTGGTTAGTGTAACACAATAAAATACTCATTATTGTAACAGTACAAAAAACACTGGTTATTCTAACAGTGCAATAAAAAAACTGGTTGTTGTAACAATACAGTAAAACCCCAGTTGTTGTAACAGTACAAACACTGGTTGTTGTAACAATACAGTAAAACACTGGTTGTTGTAAACACTGGTTGTTGTAACAATACAGTAAAACACTGGTTATTGTAACATCACAATTAAACACTGGTTTTCGTAACCATACAAAAAGCACTGTTTAATTTAACATTACAATAAAAACACTGGCTATTTACAGTACAATCAAAGCCCTGGTTATCGTAACAGTATAATACGTAGCTGTTTAAGGGACATGGTGGGTTTTATTTTACAAACCCGTACGTACGCCCTCATAAGCCGTATAAATAAGAACGCCTTAAATAACCTGTTCGTACGCCTTACAAACCCTACGTACGCCTTTTGTAACTCGTATGTACGCCTTACTAACCCGTTCGTACGCCTTACAAACCCGTACGTACGGCCTCATAAGCCGTATAAATAAGAACGCCTTAAATAACCTGTTTGTACGCCTTACAAAACCTACGTACGCCTTTTGTAACTCGTATGTACGCCTTTTGTAACTCGTACGTACGCCTTACTAAACCGTACGTACGCCATATGTAACTCGTGTGTACACCTTTTGTAACTCGATGTACGCCTTACGAACCCGTACGAACGCCTTATATAACCCGTACGTACGCCTTACAAATTCGTACGTACGCTTTATGTAACTCGTACATGTACGCCAAATTGCACTCTGAAATTGCACTCTGCATGAATGGCATTTGACTCAACACTATGTAACGTACCTAAGCTCACTGAGGCTCCTCCAGCAGACCTGCTGGGACACGCAGCCGAGTCAAGGGGCAAATCGAACGTGAAGGTTAGTCAGGCGTACAAATGCCTTACCAAGTTAGTTATGCGTACAAACGCCTTAATGACCAAGTTGGTAAAGCGTACGTATGGGTTGTGTAGAGGTCGAAAAGTGGACATCTGCTTTCCAGCTTTTTAATTATGAAAAAATTGATTGAACGGTTTTCTAGTGTATTTTTCTACTTTTCTGCTTTTTTTTCCCCCTGAAAAGTAAATTGATCATTTTCGTTTATACTTTCCATTTTTCTACCTTTTCACTTTTCAGTTACAATGAAAGCAGGTTTTACTTATTCGCCTACACTTACACTCGAAAAGTTGACATTTGTATTTTGGGTTTCCTAGAAGCAGAAAAGCAGGATGAAGGTTTTAGATAAATCTATTTTTCTACTTTTCTGCTAGATTGGACGTTTAGTCACACAGTGGCACAAATAAAGGCGGACATCTACCTTTGGTTTCCGACAACATGAAAAGCCGATCGTACGCTCGGGACCATTTCACAGAAAAGTGAATCTGCTTTCTGGCTAGCAGAAAAGTAGAAAAATATATTTATCTAAACAGTTCATCCTGCTTTTCTGCTTCTAGGAAACACAATATACAAATGTCCTCTTTCGATCGTATGTGTAGGCGAATGAGTAAAACCTGCTCTCATCGAAACTGGAAAGTGAAAAAGTAGAAAAATGCTCCAGAAAAAACGTTCAATCCGTTTTTTACAAATAGAAAGCTGGAAAGCAGATGTCTACTTTTCGACCTCCATGGGTTGCATAAGGTGTGCGAGGGGGTTAGTAAGAGTGGTTGCATTAGGTGTACATGGCTTATTAAGACGTACTAATTTGGTTACACAAGGCATACTAAGGCGTATGTATTGACATGGTTCCATTTTAAACGAATCATGTTTTTAAACGGTCACCCTCAACTGCATTCAGTTAGACATACCACATTCAAGATGAAAGCAAAACGAGAGGGGACCTGTTGCTCTTTGGCTTGATGCCTCTTTTGCGGACATTATACATGATCGGGCGCGTACAGTGGATCGGCCAGGTCTAATAAAAATGTGCCTGATTCGTCAAACGAAGAACATATTTTGTTCTGCAAGTTTTTTTTTTCAATTATATTTATGAACAAGACTGAAAAACAAAATTACTAATTACAATTTGTATAAATAAGTTTAAGCTTTTATAATAAACACACAAATATAAATTTAAACTCTGAGGCAAAGATTTATTCTTAAAGGGACACGTTGCCTTCAAATCTCATGACATTTTACTGTTTGGAGGTGTTCCTTATACTTATTATGAGTTGTTCTTGCAATAAAACACCTTTAATGTGTTATAATT
>JAUELU010000030.1:5976170-5990676 GCA_032357145.1 Evasterias troschelii | reverse complement strand
CTATGTTACTTCAGAGGGAGTGGTTTCTCACAATGTTTTATACTATCAACAGCTCTCCGTTGCTCGTTACCAAGTAACTTTTTATGCTAATATATATACTTAGTAATTACCAAATGTGTACAGTGCCTTTAAGCAAAATTTATGATATTATTCGAGCAGTAGGCCTAGTATGAAAAATAAAAACAATTTAAACAATATGCGCGAATGAGTGTTGTTCACTCACTTATGCATTCAAACTACTCACAACCGTCATATTCAAAAGGTATACTAGTCTTGGCCCAAGACGTCAGTGATCGATAGTGGAGAGTGTAATGCGCTCTGTTACAACTCGTTACAGCGCGTCTTCTTGTGGCTTGAATTACCCAACTTGACAGCTAGTCAAGTTGGGTAATTCAAGCCACAAGAGGGCGCGCTGTAACGAGTTCCAAGCGAGCGCATTACACTATCCACTATCGATCACTGACGTCTTGGGCCAAGACTAAAGGTATACATGTTAATACAGGATTTGTAAAGATAAAAAGCATTCTTGTTTAATTTTAGTCTGAAAGCTTACTGATTATGAAGTTCATCCCAGAAGCAGTTTTTGGTGATTTAATTCCCTCTGAAATGAAGTCATATTCAAAAAAAATGTACATGAAAACTTACAAATATACAAGAGCTGATTTCAGTTGTTACAACCAACATTAAGGACAGTGTATTTACATGCTAGAACTGAGCATGGTTTTTCCCTATTTTCTCCTGACTCACACGACAGATTAAGCCCCAAAATTCATTGGTTTGTTATTTCATGTATGGTTGATCACACAAAACACAAACAAATCTGTATGCCACATATTTGTCAGCTCTACCAATCCTGTACAAAACACATACCTTTTGCCAAAATCCCCCCAAAAGGTATTTAAAATTTAAGGGTATAATAATTGAAGGGGGAAAACAATGAAATGCTCAAATTGTGAGATTTGGCATAAAACTTACTCATGAGGATAAACACATATTTTACAAGATGTTAATTTCCAACAAGCTCAAAACAGCACTGAGTGAGGGTTAATACATGTGTTCCCAACCAGACGGCTGTCTCGAAAATCTAATTAAATGCTTAATTAAATGCTTAAGTTATACATGTCAGCCTGTTAAATAAATTAAAACTGTGATTCTTTAACTAAGTATATTACTATTAAACCAAATTTATAACAAGCGCATTGAATAAACATTCAAACTGTACTGCTGAGTGCTGCCAAACTTTATTTAAAATGAAAAATGTTTGGGAGATCACCCTCATCAGAAAAATATCACAGTCCACAATAATACACTGTCCAGAGAAATATGAAGTTTAGTCTACATAGATACTAGCAGCTTAAAATACATGGCATAACATGTATGTAATACAATGTAATACAGGGCATTTCTAGGGTTAATGTGTGTCAATGGTCAATACATCACAAACATAATGTCAAACTTCTCCCCCTAAATGCTGACTGTTTTATGTTGCTTCCATCATCATGGTATTTTGGTAGTTTTCTGAAGCCAAAGACACACTGCAGGGGAACTATTGCAGTGGTGTGTAGCATACTGTTCTTTGTTCAAGTCAGTATTTGTGTTTTATGCCATGAACCCAATCGACTGTGTCACATATGTGTGCAATCGGACTGCTCTGGCTGGTGTGCACAAAACATAGAATACCAGACCACCTTGGGTTAAAGGCTATCTAGATAGCAGTGTGTCTTTGGCTTTAACAAACTACCAAAATACCATGATGATGAGCAACATAAAACAGTCAGCATTTAGGGGGAGAAGTTTGACATTATGTTTGTGATGTATTAACCATTGACACACATTAATCCTAGAAATAACCTGTATTACATACATGAATGCCATGTATTTTAAGCTGCAAAGGACTATTTTTTAAGAAACTACAACAATAACAATGATAGAAACAATAAATGCAGTCAAGGCAAATACACAAGTGCATAAGTTCAAACAAACCTTCCAAACTTGTTTTGGGGAACAACTTAAATTTCCACATATTGAAGGTCACGTGGAGTGTTGCATTATACTGTCAATTTAATTGGCACTGTAGTGCACTTCAAACAGTCACAGTCTAAACATACTCATGGCATGGGACAAAAAGTGTTTCTAGTGTTGCTGGAGTGACATTGTTAAATACATGTACATTTAGCTTAATTTCAACATTCAGCTGATGGCCAAAAATAAATGAACTGACATTGTTAGTCTTGCAAAGCTACTTCAGATTGCACTATTTTATACAGAGGCCCCTCTTTCACATACTCCATCAATTTTAACACAAATGGTCTACCAAAAGTATGGGCAGAAGTTGAAGACACTGATAGTGCCTTAATGACATCATATTTTGCATGTTTACCTGTTTGCTCATGTTCAGTTGTACGATCAAGTAGATATTCATGAAAACCACAGTGCTGATTCATCAATCTCTGTGCCCACTCTTGGTTAGCAAGGGCCTTCATGACTGACAGTGCTGCACATTTAAGCTCAGGAAAGGGTTGCTTGCATATTGCAAGTATTGTTTGTAGAGAATTGTTGCTGATTTTCATGAACCATTGCTCGAGGATGGATAGCATTCTACTTGTTTGTTCATCATCCTAAAAAATATCACACAAAGATTTACTTGTACAAATGTGACGTCTTTGACCAGTTAAACATACAGAATGAGACAATATTACAGAACATGGTGCTGCTTACTGATTGTATGTACATGTGCAATAACCGTTCAAAACTCCTTGCTAACCTTTGAAATGTGCTTAGTACATTTATCACTTATGGCATGCAATTGGGCCTACTAAACATGACTGTTGTCCAAGAGATATCTTAGTTGGGGACCTTGGATCAAATGCTTTTAGCGTTTTTTATTATTTTGTTGGGGGGGGGGGAAGAGGGGAGCGGGGTTTAAGATTTGGTAGTGACGTGTCACTGTCATGTGATAGTGTTAAATGCATAGTGGGAATTCAAAATTACTGCCATATCTGAATGCCTTCTTGGATTTTATGTTTTTAGCCTGTATTTAGGGGTTCCAGCTGTATCAAGTTTTTTATCAATGGACAATTTTAAACATGTTAACTTCTAATTTTCAAACCAAGAAATAACGCAATTGTTAACCAAACATCATCATTGCACCATGGGCCCCCAAAAGCTGATAGCAACATAAATTTTTAAGTGGAAAAACCAAAACCTTAACAAAAAATGCATTTGTATCAACTAAAGCCAAAATGGATTTAGTGAAGTTGGGGCTGTCCATCCCTGGCTCCTGTCGTATCTGAGTATGACCATCTCTTTAAGGAAGCAAAACTCAAACTTAGTACTCCCCAATTTGAGCTGTCATTTACCCACAGGTCTTCACTCACTACTCTCACTTTGTTGTCCTCACTCGATTCAACTTTACTTTTATGATAATGATGTTCAGTTAATCTTAACCTTTAACCCCACCAAGCCAGGAGATGCAGTGCGTGATTGTTTTGACTGTCACAGTGTGTCAACCCACCTAGCTTCAATAAGGGGTGCCATTCAGTGAATGTATTGGAAAACTCTTATGTATAGAACAAACTCATTAAATGAATATCAAAACCAAATTCATATAGAACAAAACCAAATATATACATAGATCAAAACAAACATATATTTATACCAACAAATATATACAACGAACGAATCAAATATAAGATTTTTATATACAATAACAAAGAAATATTTTTAACAAGACAAACTATTTTGTACACAAATTATATATTGGATAAAACTCCTATAAATAGAAAGGTAAACAAATTATATAAAACAAAACTCTTGTAACCATTATTTGTATAGAACGAAACAAATATGTAGAACGAAACAAAAATTCAGGCCGCAATATTTGTAGAACAACTAAAATAGAAGAAAACACCGCTTACAACTACGGGTCAGGCCACTACACTTGAAATCAAGTCAATAGAATTATCAATCATCCATAAACTCAGTAAGATCAAAAGATGTCTTGACTTTAACACATGCCACAATGCAGTTCATGCTCTGATTCTGTCCAAACTGGACTATGGGTGTAGATTCTTGATTGATGTCTCTATGTATCTTGCCTCCAAAGACTCCAAAAAACAGTGTGCGAGGCTGATTTCCAGACGCCAAACAAATCCCATACCTCACATTTCTAAGTCAACTACACTACCTCACAGTGCTCCAGATTATCTCTCTTTTCTTCTTGTAACCCATGACTGCTCATTTACTCCCTCCATAACCATGGTAACTCTGATGCTATCTCCCTCATGGTGAGCAAGTCCCACAAACAAGCCGCTGGGTGACACACCTTGTTCCTTTGTCATGTTTGTTGCCTCCTGCTTTAGGATCACTCTTCTTGTCCCCATCAGAAACAAAATAGGTCTCAAGACTCACCTGTTTTCAACTGGTAGCTGGTTGTTCCCATTACGTTTGTATCATTGTGCTCTCTATTGTGCCAAATCTAGTTAATATTGTTTAATGAATTGTAAAAAAATGCTCACCCTCAAAGAGAACAAGTTTGTTAGTGCCATCAAACTCCTTATCCTAACCTCTACTGGAGGACGCTGAATAATACGACCCATTTGGGCAAGTCCTTCATTCATCAAAAGATCTGTAAGACACAAATAAAGACAGACTTTATACAATGCAAAATTTCAGTTCACGATCTTCAATACTGATGAGAAAATATGACAGCACTCACAAAAGCTACATGTGTTGTATACGTGTATAAATACACATTGTTATATACATTGTACAGTAGTAATGCAGCATAACTAAAAAACTCACAACAATTGTGCATTTTGTGATAAAAACATGAGCTTTGGTATACAAGTTAAGTTGATTACGAAAAGAGTATTTGATTTGGGCCATTTCAACTTTTTTCCTAACGGCTTTCAAGGCGGCCATTTTTCAAAATGGCTGCCATAAGCCATTTTTTCTTAATGTAACATGCAACACCTTCTAAAATGTGTGCAACTATAAGGCTAAAATGCTGTTTAAGTGGTCTGCAAAGTTATTTAGGTAACTATTAATAAGTGTCTACACACTTGAGAGAGATAGAGGGTAAGTTTATTTGAGCTAGAAATCTTTAAAAATGGCCACCATAAGCGTCAACCGTAAGTTCCACTTTATTGCATATGAATCCTACAAATCTATACGAAACTGGAATGCTAAAATGCTGTTCCTAACACTCAGATTGTAGTATAACTTTAAGTTGATTTAACAGACTGGTTATTGTGGTCTCTACCAATCCAACCACCAGCAAAGGACAGCAGCAGACGACTTCACTTAAATCATGTGTGGCACTCTTCTCACAGCTCTATATTGGTTTTTCGGAATGGATACAAAGAACCTGGAAGACTTCTTTCGACCTGAGAACCAGGTTTATCAACTAGGAACTATATTGTAGGTGATCTTCTTGTTCGCCTAAAATATTTTTCTAATGAATAATCTGAGGCTCTTAGGACAAGCAGTTTAGTTCTTGATGGATCAGTCATCATCTAGATGGTAAAACCTGCTGCTGATAAGAACTTTGTGGAATATGCAGATCAGACCCTCATTCAATATATTTCCTCAGAGTTTCATAAGGCGTCTTGGTGTGGAATAGATAGACAATCCCCAAGTGGTACAGCTAGAGCAAAGCAGGACCAGCGTAACACAGGAGGTGTAGTTGATGAGACTGCCGCACCAAAATATTGGCAAGACTTTCTCCGCGTAGCTAAATGAGCAAACCTCCACTGTAGAATATTATCGATTGAAGGTCCGATGTCCATATTCTTCAAAGATCTTATCAGCAGCAGATCTTACTATTTGGACAATGACTGATTCATCAAGAAATGCACTTCTTCTCACATGAGCCTCAGATTGTGACTCACAAAATTCTTCTAAGCAAGATACTTTTGGTACCTCGATAAAGATTTCTGGCCTCTGAGAGTTGACAGAATCTATATCAAATAATTTGGCTTCCTTGAGAAGCCAAAGAGTGGTGGAACAAAGATGATTGGGAAAATAGCGTAATTTGTGAACAATTGTATAATACCCCTTAAAGTTGCCTTTAACCTTGGTTAAATTATTGAACAATAATTTTAGAAGGCATACTAAATTCAAATGTTGACATACTAGCAAGTATGCCCCAAAACAGTTGATTTCGGCGGCCATTTTGTGAAATGGTCGCCATGGCCGTCAGTGACATAATCTGCGGTGGCCCAATATCCAGATTTGTTTGTAATACTTTTATCTATGTCTGTGCCAAGTTTCATGCGTTAATCACAAAATGCACTGGTTAGCTATTGTAAGTACACACAAAGGTAAAACAGAACATTATGTACAGAACTTGACACTCACTATTGGAGTGCCTCTACACACTATAGTAAAAATGGCACCCATGGAAAGCATGGGGGCCTCCTTAAGTTCTTTACACCCCTGGACAAGCAAGACTCTCTCTCTCCCACCCAGGTAGGCAAAACTGTTATCCCTGCTAATCCTCTGCATTTGACACAGTAGACCACTGCAGCCTCTCAAAGATGTTTTTGGTCTTGACGGAGCTGTCCATCACTGGTTCCAGTCGTACCCCAGTGATTGAGTTCCGCACACTGGTCCATACCTACTGTACAAATCATTGAATCACAGTGCTCCAGATTATCTCTATTCACTTTTTGAAATCCATGACTGCCCATACTCACTTCGAAGCTACATGTATGATGCTACATGTACATGTATCTCCCTTGAGGTGTAAAAGTCATGCAAACTAGCTGGGGAGAGAGCTTTTTCCACTGCTGCCTCCCGCCTATGGAACGCTCTTCCTGTCCCAATTGAAAACACGAAGACTGTTTTGTCCTTCAAAAAAGGTCTCAAGACTCACCTGTTCTCCAAATTGTAGCTGATTGGCCCCATTGCTTTGGTCTTTCTTTTCCCCTTAAGTGCCTTGCATCATTTGGTAATTTGGCACTATATAAATCCAGTTATTCTTATTTTTAGTGTGGCAAGTTGTACATGTATCGTAATTTCTCGGTGTACAAGGTGCAGTACATGTACCTCAAATTACCAAAATAAGAGTCAAGGGTTAACAGATAAGGCCCTCTGCCGCATATGGCGCAACATACTTTCACAGCGCCCGCCCGCCAAGTCTGATACTAATGGTACATGTACATCAACACATACAGGGGTCATTGTGATCGTATAAGAACACTTACCATAACACAAAGTGATTGTAGTTTTTTAATCATATAGATGAGTAAAACATCACTTTATTTTTTTATTATTATTTTTTCAAATTTTTGTTTTAAAGATTTTTCCTATAGACAGATAGACTGTGCAAGTCTCGCGCGTATCCGACTTTGTTTTAAATTATATCTCATGACAAAATCTGGAAGAAAAAAAAAATCATTACAATTTTATGAAAAGTGTTAGCTTTTAAAAAAAAAATCACACTAGCGTGTATATTATTATTGAAAAAAATTAAAACTCTGGGACAAGGATGCCTACTTGGCGTTAACTTTTTTTAAACCCCTTACCCGGATTCGTGAAGGTCAAACGGGTCTTAAATGGACCTGTATCGCAGTTTAAAGAGGATGCTGACGTCTCAACAACCATAGACTGCAATAAAAAGGGTTTGCTTTGCAATTACAGCATCTGACGATTATAATTGCGCATCAAAAACAAGAATTTAAGTAAGTTTTATGATCGGAGGCGAGCACAAAATTCTTAATTTTTTGCAATAACCGGAAGCTAAGCTCAAGTTTAATTCTTGGGTTTTCTTCTTTATATTGTTGAATTGGTTTTACTTTCATATTTTGTTATCACATAGTATTACATTCCCAACACTATGTATACTTTTCTAGGTCATAACCTTCGATAACTAAAATAATTGACGAAACAAACCTCGCCCCCGTAAATCCATATGGTTGGGACCACTATGGTCCCGGAAGTTTGAATGCGCGCGAGACTTGCACAGTCTATAACCGTTGCTTTATAGTTTTTCTTTTTACTCAACTAGCTCGCACAGACACATGTGAATGAATGGGCTGTTTTAATGCCATAATACAGTACATGCAAGATCCACAAACAATGCTAGAGGGTGCTTTCTTAATAATGCTTTCACAATAAGAAGGTAAACACTTTGTTGGCGAAATCCAACAGCGCATTTCACGATAACATACAGAAACGACTGAACTAATAAAGACTAGTACCTGTGCAGTGTGTGGCATTGGTCATCGCTGATTCACGCCATTATTGTTATTATTATTGTGGGCAGCAGCATGGCCAGTGACTTCGTTCCAAGTTTCGCCAAAAATGTGAACGTTGTAGGCTTTATTTTAAGAAAAATTGTGACATGTAGAATTACCCTGAACAAAATTAAAAAAACATTTTGCAGTAAAAATGTAAGATATTACATAGTAATCATCCCAGTGAACTCGATCGCAATCAGATTTAGGTAAGACGCAGTGATTTTTTAAACCTTTGAAAGTCAGATAAGACGCATCTTATACGCACGAAATTATGGTATAGGTGCAACAGGTCAAAGTCTTGGCTTTCTAATTGACACAATGAAAACCAATCTCATGGGTTGCACAGAGACTTTGAAAAATTACCATAAATCACTCCCAAATTACAAAAGACCAACTAGGCTATTAAGTAGCAACCTGTCCAAGAATGGCAACCATATGACCATCATACCCCCAGTTCAAACTCATAAATGATTGATCTCATACCTTGTTTGAGTAATGCCTCTTTTCCTTCAACACTTAATCCAAGTGCATTGACAGCATCCACTGCATTGGCAACTAAGCTCATGTCATGACTGCCAAGGAGATCAAGACTCAGCTTCAAGAAGCAATTTGGTAACAGAGAAATATCGCTTGATTCAGCCTTGCAAATGTTGATGAAGAACCTGAACAATGCTGCAAAAAAGATGTCTATTATGTTTTCTTTATACAGCATGTAAATAAGATTATCAAATGTGTACATTAACACAAATTAAAAGACTCTACAATAACATGCAAAATGGAACAATATTCACCATACATATTAACGGACAAGTCAACTATGGAAGGATGAAGAGCAATACTTATAACACACTAAAACTTTTGGTTGGTATGTTTTCAATGTCTAGTTTTATATGTGTGCAAAATTTCCAAGAGAATTTTGTCATCAATTATCCCTAATTAATTTGTTTTTGTTTTCATTATAAAAAATAAGCCCCCTAAAAGTGTTCTGTTTTCTGTTAGGCCAAGTAAAAAAAAATAACATGTTGCTCGTCCCTGCCTGCTCCGATTTTGGAGGCCGCACCAAATTTGTTGTTATTTGTTATTTTTTTAAAAATCTAAAAATAATTAATTTGAAAAAAAAGGAGTAATAATAATAATATTTGAAATCAATTTACAAATTGAAAGCTATTTCAAATGTATCCTTCATTTTTATTGAGCAATTTCATCATCTTTCTTGCATGTAATTCTACAAAAAATGCTATTTCCACATTGCAATCGTGTGAAAATCCTTATTTTCTTCGAAACGTTTTGCCCTTCACGTTTGCATGCCACAGTTCTTTTTGGAACGAAATATTTGCACCCGCCACTCACACAGAATAATTTTGGAGCAAAAGCAAGAAGAACTCTTGGAAACAATAACAATATGTATCGAAATTGACAGAAACACACATGGGAACTTTAAACAGAATTTGAGGACATACAGAACATGCTCATAAAACCATCCTCAAATATGATATGGCGGCCATCTTAGACATAGTGGCTCTCTTTAAAAAAATATCACAAAATTTGAAAATAAAAAATAACAAGAACCTCCCTCACCAATTTTTCAAAAAGTCCAGACGTGCAACATGTTATTTTTTTTTCATTGGCCTTCTCATTTATTATGCCTTGATAGCACATAAATAGACCATTTAAGGGTTTCCCTTGTTTTCTTCTAAAAAAATCCTTCCAGTACACAAAACCTAGCCTAAAATACCAACTCTACTCCAAGGAAAAATATAATAAACAAATATAATAAACATTCCATGTACGAGGCAAGCACAAAAAATTGAATGATTCAAAACACAGTGGGCCCTTTACAGTTCACCTCTTGGGAAATCTGTTGCAAACCAACTGTACTGTACAGTTCACCAATACTAAGGAATACTGTAATGTACATGTGCAGTATACCATTACCAAGGAGTGCAACCACACTATATTGAGGATCAACGGTAGCTGACCAATATTGGTTAAGAATATACCACTTGAACCCTTGTCAATTATGTTCTTTTTAACATTTCTCTTCTTCCTAAAACATGCCAAAAAGCTAAAAACTTGTTGACCCTCCTTCCTCCCTAACAAGCCACCACTAATTAGCCAGAAAGTGTTGACAATACAAATAGTGAACTTTGATAAGCACTTATACCTACATGGAAGTAAGATTGGTTTGACCTCAGAAGCAATCACCATATTCTCTATTGTAGACAGAACACCTTGCTGATTCATGTACAGTAACCCGTGTTTGCTGTACACAAGGTTACTCAGCATCTCTACAGCATTCATTTGAATAAGTTCATCGTCTGCGTTGAGATCCAATATGAGGTCTTGCAAAAGACCACAATTTGCAATAACCATCATAGATTCAGAGTTATAAGTAGCTATCTTCGTTGCCAGCTGTACACATATTATATTGTGTTATTATAGTTTCAAGTTTGTTGTACTGCTTCTTGGGGGGGGGGGGGGGGAATGTAGATCATACAATTGTGAAAAGAGCTCCAGCCAGGGAAAAAATCATACTGTAGAACAGCATCATTTAAAGACTACAATGCGAGCAAAAGGTGCAAAATCCATTGGGGCGTGGGGCCAAGACCTGCTTAAGGGCCCAAGCAAATTTTAGTTTGTGGATGCTGTTTGGCGCTATCTGACCTTGTCAGAGCTAGATATTTTCAACCCTTTTAAATTCATCTTTGAAAGAAATGCAAATAATGCATTACAAGTTATTCCACATAATATTGTGCAACCTTTTCTGTTATAATTGTGTTCTTCTAAAATAATGAACATTAGGCATGTTAGGTACTGAAGCCTAATACTGAAATGTTGTTGTCTAGTACTCGTTGCACAACTTGCAAAGATTGCAAAATAAAAAAATAACCTAATTATATCCTAGATTTTTAAAGAACTTAAACATTTTCATAAAATAATGTTTATTTCCCGACCATTGCCCATATAATTACAGAATTCGTCAAATTGCCCCCTCAACCCCTCAACCCTTCCCCGGCTCTTACATGTACACGCCTGAAAGCACAACAGTTCCCATTGTTTATTGTCATTTGATTGAAATGGTCCATGTTGATTGAATTTCAACAAAAATATGAGCTGTTTGTTTAACTCTTTTAATATATTTCAAATCATTTTGTTTTACGGTATCTTAAACATTAAATTTAATACTTGCCTCAAAAAAACGGTATCTCACAATATCACTCTTGGAGGCAACTCTACCCAAGTGATCAAATAAAGATCCACTGAATATAAAGTGCACAGCCATGATGTGATGGCTACATATAGTATCCAGTGTAAATGATGCCTCTTGAGCAACTAACAAACAATCCTCACCAATCATAGTAATGATTGATGTCAGTAAAACAACATCATTACACAAAGCCTCCACTTCAGATTGACACTTGATATCGCTTGCTATTCGCTTCACCTGTATCAAAATACATCAAGAAATAAAAAGCCTTTAAGAGATTCAATTTAATGGACATGTTGGCAAATACAACTAGTTTCATAAAGAGAACATCTACATGTGTAGCTTTTCTAATTTGTTTTTAAATTTGGTTTAAAAAAAGAAAAGAAAAAAGAAATCAGAACAAAAACATAACATCATCTCACATTTCACCAATGACACTATTCTTTCAGTGGACATACCACAACTCAACTCAATCAGACTTGTCCTTCCGTCAATATAATACCACTTCAAAAATGCACCCTTAATATGTTACATGAAGTGTAATGATGTAACTAATGGCCAAATTGCCGTCTAGAAAATCTAACCACAAAGTATAAATATATTGGGTTTGAGATTTAACCAAAAATAAGAAGGAAAATACAAATAAAAAAACAAATGATCAGAACAAAAACAACAAGGTTTTTTCGGCAGGTGTGCTGGAATAAAGATAAAAAGAACAGAAACAAAGGCATTTCTGGTAAGTGTGCAAGAAGTGAAAATTACATAAACTGGAAACAACATCAAGAAGGTGATATTGAAGCTTTGCATGGTGTGGACAATAAGAAGTTTATAGCCGGTCAGCATTGCAGCAACATTTCAGGAAGGCCAGGCTGATGATGAGTTTGGCATGCTAGATGAATGCTCTTTCAAGTGACTTGAGGTGATGGATGCAACTTGGGGAGACGGGCCACAACATATCAACAAGAATCAAGGAATACCAATGGCAGACTAACACCCGGTTCACTCAGGTACTCTGGAGTCGTGCCGAACCAAATTATTGAATTAACTTATTAAGTACTTGAAAAGTTTGACTTCTGAATCAGTTTGGAATGTTGTTCGAAAACGACTGTGGTGCCTCTTGGTTTTAGTCGTGATCTTCTCATGAGCCGAACCTAATGCAAATGTTATGTTAAGTTCGCGTGTCTGAAACCAAAAATAATTTGGGTCGACCTAGAGTCGCTCCTATTATATTTGGTTTGACGGAACTCTGGAGTGCTGTCTGAACCGGGTGTTAGACACCTGGACAAATCCGCAATCATAAAACATTCACAAAGACAAGACCATTGCATCAACTGGAAGCAAGCCAAGCTCACCGCTACTGTACAGTTCTAGCACCATCACAGAGTCAAAGGAACTTGAAATTTAATTTGGTTTAATACGGCAGTTTGTGCAACTAAAGTCTAATCCAAGTTAAGCCTAGGTTCTTCACTCTCTGTGTTTAATTATAATATGGTAAATACTATGACCCCTTTTCTTACTGGCAACCTTGAAGAAGCCCTGTTTTAGTGTCTGCAGGGAGATTTGATCTTGAGGATCTGGGAATTGAATGCAACCCCGACAACAATGGCGAAAGTTCCGGAGGACAAATATCGCTGCATCAAACACACTTGAAGGAGCGGTGGTAAGGTGTGGCTGTGGTCGGTTGGGTGCTCCAACTCATCCGACAACATGTCTGTCAATCTCAATATAGTTTAATTCGTGTTAATTCATGTAAGTTATGTGTGAATCTGTGAACTTACCTGTTTTAGACAAACTGATTGGATTGACTCATTGGAATGATCTAAACCCAGCAGTAACTCATCTCGGAACTGATTCAATATGACATCTGCTTCCATACAGTCAAAAATCTTACTCAATATTGCTCCAATCACTGAATGTTTCTCTCTGGAACAACAAATAATAGGAAAAAAATATGGCCATTAAATAGAAAGCAATAAACTATTTAAAGGGAGTTTATAAATACTTTTGGTAAATGTCAAAGACCAGTATCCTCACTTGGTGTATCCCAACATATACATGAAACAAAATGTGAATGTTTAAGCTCAATCGGTCATTGCAATCACCAGAAAAAAAGTTTTTGACTCATGAGATCAAAACTAATTGTTTTACTCATTTCTCAAAAACTATAGCAATTAAAGCAACAATATTTCGAAGGGAGTTTCCCATCATGACCATCTTTATACCATGTAAGTTATGTGCGAATCTGTGAACATTTATATTTTTACTCTCACCAATGTTACAAACACCCTTTAAACCTGTATGTTCAGAAACACTATTAAGTTCTCTGGTGTTCTGGCATCAGAAAGTTGATGGGTTTCTATACAATTTATATATGCACTTACAAAAGGTTTTAATTCAAATTCCCCTAAAGTCAGTAAACCCCCAAAATATAAGTGCTTAATTTTGTTCACCATTTTCACTTCAAACTTACAATTTTGACAGTAGAAAGACCAAACCAAGTTTATACATAATCAACGCAATACTATGGCTAATGTTTGTAAACATTAGACCACTGAGAAGCCAATCATGTGATTGTTAATAATTTCCTGGTGTTTTCAATGAATATGGACTGGTATGAGAATATACCTCATCCCCCTCTAAATTTCTATTATATATTCAATTCATAGCGTAACTATATGAATATTCATTATGTCAAGTCTAGCTTCCACTCTGCAAGTCATTCAAACTCATGATGAAGACAGAGAAACACCATTTTAAATTTGTGTCCGTCTTCTTGTATTTTCAGAAATAAACAATACACCGGAAACACTTTATACTGCATCAACTGTGCCGATGCCTCTTTATAAGCCCTTTATAATTGGCCCAATCAACATGATCAACATCATAAGGGCCACATATAATATGTAAGTTACTTCACTTTAACAGATCTACATGTAAGTAGAGAAGGCTAAACAACTTAAAGGCACTGAACACGTTTTGTAATTGTCAAAGAACAGTATTCTCACTTGGTGTATCCCAACATATGCATAAAATAACAAACCTGTGAAAATTTGGG
>JAUELU010000030.1:5957470-5970446 GCA_032357145.1 Evasterias troschelii | reverse complement strand
ATAGTAAAACTAAGACATATCATGTGACGCGCTCTAAACCAATCAAAAGGCAGAATATTTGTAAGGGGTGTTATAATCTTTATTATTCAAGTCGTTTTTGTATGCCATTGTGTAATGCACTGTTAGATTTTCACAACAGAGGGCATACAATCTTATTATGAAATTATTATTAAGAAAGTGCCCTTAAGCGTTTTCTGGTTCTTGCATGTATTGTAGCATGGATAAAAGCAAGATAACAAAGATTAGCAGTCTATTCATTGGAAACATTGGGCTGCATGTGTGTGTGTGGGTAGGTATCCACATTCAAACCGGGGACCTATAACAAAAGGGACAATAGGTCCACGGTTGTTATCACAAAGGACATGAAGGAAAGCATTGTGGTCCACAGTTGCTATCACAAAGAGTTGAACAAAGGAGGGTCCAGGATTGCAGGTGTTTACACACTTCTGTGTGTGTAGGCACTCATTGTGTAAAAAGAAAATCCATTAAAGGGAAGGTAGATGGTTGGTTACCACTCTTAAAACTTTTGACAATAAAAACATATTGGTTAAAAGTACAGCAACTTTCGATAAAATAAAGCATTTTTTGAAACATTTTACTTTGAATAATGTGGTTTTTATGACCCCGAATTTGACTCTGTCATAAACGTTTCTCAGATTATGAATTCCTATTAAGGATTATTCTTCCTGCTTGGACATATTCGCTCCGGATTTTAAGCGATATCTCAAAAATGCGACCTTTTTTTTTGAATCAAATTTCCACAATTTAGTTTTGTTTGTGTATATATCTACATTTACATAGGATTAAAAGAATAGAATGGTTCCAAGAACCAAAGGTGCACTTTCCCTTTACACTATGTTTTTGGAAATTTTATTCAAAACAATGAAAAAAGTAACAATTAAAAAACAAAAGCAATGTTTTACTCATCTTCATGATAAAATTATAACAATTCTTTTATGTTATGGCAAGTGTTCTTATACAATGTACCATCACAATGACCCTTGTATGAGTTGATGTACCAGCAGTGAATGGGACCTGGCAAGCTTGTGTGTAGATTTCATATTGCGTCTTATACCATGGTGCGCCTTGTACGCTAACACTTGAATCTTATTTTAGTAAATTAAGAGGACTGCGCCTTATACTCCAAGTGCATTATATGTAGGAAGTTACGGTATGTCTCCTCCTATGCATGGGGGGAAATTTAGCATGCTTACACATCATCTGGCGTAAACTGTTAAAGGTGTTTTGAAACATGTGACATGTAATATGCTAGAATAATGTGCTAGTTTGAATGACCCACTTTTTGGAACTGAGTTTATTCAAATTTGAGGATGAAGGATAAGAGCCTGAACAGAAAGAAACATCCTTGCTAGCCTATATCTAGTAGTCATGATGATACCAACCCCTTGCACTGATGTCACAGGTCTACCATTTTTAGAGTCAAATTGTGTTTAAGATGTGGGTTCCGTTTTACAACGGTCATGCCACAAAAAAATACACAAGGCACAGTATTTAACAGAGAATCTGACTTACAAATACACTTGGATGTTAGACAAACAACAAGTAAACAAAAAATAATGACAATAGCTTGGAAATTTACACGCAAGGACATTAGTTTCATTTGGTAAGTTGTCCGAGAGTCGGATACTCAGATAACATCACCAAGTTGAGTTTCTATTTTTTAGCATTAGTGAGGAGTGCTATTGGTTTAAGCAAATCCATTGACAAATCCATTGCACATACATTGTACCGTGTTAAACTTCATTTTCGAAAAGGTACTAAAATTCATGGCTCAGTTTTTCCTTGGGTTATTGTGTAACCTCCATTCCGGCCCCTTTATTCAATTGTATACAAACATGTTTTACCTTACATGTCTGATTTGGGCCATCAACCTTTCTGCACTAAGCATTAAGCAAAAAAACATAGCACTGAGTAATGGTGGAAATAATCTGTCAGTCACTTTGAATCTAGGCAGGAATGATTTTGAGATTAAATGAAGAACTTTTATAATTATTTGTTGCTTACAGATAACAGATCATGCCACATCTGCTATGCTACATTACCACTTACCACTTAGAGCAGATATTTGCTTCCGTTCATTTATGGTGAGTTTCCTGTCCTTTACCTTTGAATACATCATGAACATCAGTTTCCAAGTGTTAAGTGTTGTTAAGCCAAGGTGCTGATGTGTACTTGACTTGCATATCTTTGGGACTTGAATTTGATAAAAATTACTACTAACTGGCACAATAAAGATTTTTAGCGACCACTGCCATAAGCGCAGAGGTACACCCTTTCTTCTAGCTATAAGTGTCAATGTATTCTTTTAACCCTCCCACGAGGCACCTGTTTCAACGTAACATGGCTTCCAATGGCTGCCAGAATGTCTGTCACATGTTAATAAGTTACGAGGGTTCGTTTCGTAATTTCTCAACAATTTCTTTTCTTTAGCTAATTGTGTTGCCAACATATCAAGTGTTACCTGCAATTATTTAAAACTTTTTTATTTGAATGTTTTCAATTAATTTGCTTTTAAATAGTTTAAAATAAAGAAAATAATGAGTAGACAACAAATTGTTTCCATTTCTCGATTTGATTATTATTTTCTGGATGCCAAAACAATCATTATACAACACGGCACAGTATTGTTTACTAGATACTGTTCTAAAACCCCCTAATAAATATCCTCCTTGGATAAACCTCACACTTTAAGCACACTCCCTGTAATCTAAAAATACAACAACAGTTTGATGTGGCCGACATGTCTGGAGAACAAGGGGGGGTGGGTGTATTTTCTGTGGCTAACCACATAAACTGTGGTAAGACATCAAAAGACAATCATCCACTACCAGCATGTTGATGAACAGATAGTTTCATTCATGTCTGGTGAAGGGGACACCCCTTCTAATACTCCCCTACGCCATAGCTAATGTTAAAAGGTCTCTTCAGCTGTGAAGCGAGTATCGCAGACAAATCTGTACCAGCTGAATTTATTGTCGATAAATGCAAAGGTGTTCCCTTACTTGGCAAAGATACTGCAGTGGAATTGGGTGTACTCAAAATTGGAGTGGATGCAGCCAACAGCCTTCCACACACCACAGAGGCATGATAGGTAGCCAGTATTGATGAGCGCACAAAGAGAAGCTTTACCCGGAATACAGCCACCATACAACAGTTCCATAAGCAATTTCCAGATGTGTTCAAAGGCGTGGGTAAGCTCAAAACTGAACAAGTTAAAGCTTCACATTAACCCCTCTGTCAAGCCAGTAGCACAAACACTAAGACGCACTCCATTCAATTTACGCAGGAGAGTGGAGGAAAAGATTTGTGAATTGGAGGATCTCGATATCATTGAGCGTGTGGATGGTCCAACCCCTTGGGTCAATCCAGTAAATGGTGACATACGACTCTGCCTCGACATGAGCACGCTAATGAAGCAATAATACGCGGTTGTCATCCATACTGAATGTAGATGAACTGTTGCAGACAATGAATGGATCAAAGTTTTTCAGCAAGCTCGACCTCAAATGGGGCTATCACCAGTTGGAGCTCAATAAGGAGTCGCGAGGGATCACAACCTTTGTCATGTTTGTTACTCGCTGCGGTCTCTACCAATTCAAACGACTACTCTTTGGAGTTAGCTCTGCCAGTGAGCAATACCAATACATGATCACAAAGACACTAGCGAAGGTGTCAAAAACATCTCAGATGACATCATCATTCATGGGTCTGACAAGGAGACACACGATACAAGACTGCTCGCAGTGGAGGAGGTAGTTCTTACCTTGAACCAAGAGAAATGCCAGTTTAACATGAATTGATTAATATTCATGGGAATCCTACTATCTGGGAAAGGCATTGGTCCTACACAAGTGCGCGTAAGAGCTGTAGCAGAAATTCGCAAACCGGAAAGCGTCTCAGAGATTCAAAGCTTTATTGGCCTAGTTGGGTTTAGTAGCAGATTCATACCTAACTTTGCTACAGTATCTGATCCACTTCGAAAGCTAACCAGGAAAGGAACTTCATTTCAATTTAGACCTCACCAGCGAACAGCCTTCAATGAAAAACAGTTCGTTGCCTTACCTTGTCCGTAATTTTAACAATAGTTGATTTTGCTGCATTTCCTTTAGGTTACTTTAATTTATTTATGTAACTCATTGTTGTTTTTTCCATTGTGCTCTCTTTAAATGTTTTTATATTTTTATTGTAAATTTACTTGCAATTCGGCTGATGCCGCGATTTGTAAATTTGTTTTTAATAAACCAGTTATGAATGAATGAATGAATGAATCCGCTAAAGGAGAGCCTCGCAAACGCAACTACGCTAGCATACTATGACAAGAACGCACCGACAAAAGTGATAGCTGACAGGAGTCCAGTAGGAATGGGTGCCATCTAGTCCAGGAACAACGCGATGATTTGGTTCCAGTCTGTTACATGTATGCCAGTCGCAGTCTTACAGATTGCGAGAGGAGATATTCGCAAACAGAGAAGAAAGCCCTATTACTCGTCTGGGCTTGTGAAAGATTTCACTCATTCATCTATGGTTGCAGTTTTGAACTACTGACTGATCACAAACCATTGGAGGCGATATATGGACCCCGTTCTAAACCATGTGCACGAGTTGAGTGATAGGTATTACGCCTACAGCCATACAATTACAGAGTTGTGTACATCCCGATGCATTGTCTCAGCTGTTGTAGGACAAGATTTAATTCAAGCATGATCACGGGGCAGAGGACTATATGTTTGTTTTGTTGTCAACTCTGCCACACCTAGTGCTATGACGACGAAACAAGTTGAAAGCGCATCCGCTGACGATGAAGAGCTAGCAGTTGTAAGAGAAGCAATTCGCACTGGAAAGTTTGAAAACTGCAATGCGTATGCACCAATCGCGGTAGAGTTGTGTATCGTTGTGGATTGGGTATCGTTCTACCACAGAAACTAAGACAACAAGCCTTAGCTCTTGCGCACGAGGGTCACCTTGGTGTTGTAGGAACTAAATAAAACCTTCGCACAAAAGTATGGTGTCCAGCAATGGAAAAAGGTGACGAGAAGTTCTGCAGATCATGCTATGGGTGCCAAATTGTAGCACGACCTGACCCCCCTGAGCCACTGAGACCAACCACGCTCCCCGACGGTCCTAGGCAGGACTTAGCAACCTTAGCAACTGATTTACTTGGACCATTTCCATCAGGACACTCCGTTCTAGTAGTTATTGATTACTTCAGCCGATATTATGAGTACCAGATACTAAGTTCCGCTACTGCGGACAAAGTCATTGACTCCCTTGAGGAAATCTTCAGCCGTCATGGACTTACAGTGAGACTTAAATACGAACACGGTCCCAGTTCCATTTTTATGAGTTTCGCGAGTTCTGTGAGGAGACAGTATTGACCATGTCAAGGTTACAGCTGAGTGGGCTCAAGCAAATGGAGAAGTGGAACGCCAAAACGACTCAATCTTGAAACGAATCTGTATGACAGGCCGAAGGTCAAAACTGGCGAAAGGAACTACGAAAATATGTCACAAAATATCGCGACTGAACACCCCGCCACAAGGAAAACGCCAGCTGTGTTGTTCAATCGGAAAATTTGCGGGAAAACTACCAGTGTTTCAGGTCAATAATCATTCTGATTGGAAATCCGGGACCGCGATGCTGAAACAAAGGTAAAGCCAAGCTGTACACGGACACTCTTTGGAATGCAAAGTACTCTGACGTGCAAGTCGGCGATCAAGTCCTTGTGAGGCAAGAGAAAACATAGTTTTCTACCCCCTTCACAACTGTGAGCAAAACTGGCAATAGTGTCATAGTTGCCTCCCCGAAAGGTGCTCAGTATTCCCGAAACACCAGCTATGTGTGGAAGTTTATGCAAACTGCACATGACGCGGATATGCCACTGTCTGACCCTGCCATTCAACCATCCAAAGTGGATCATGAGAGTGCTGAACAGATTTCAGTTTCCCCGACTCAGAGTTTGGCAGATACTAACTCAGTTGCGACCCCAACTGTCGTGGACAAACATTCTTCTCCACACAGTGTCAGACCCAAAAGACAGTGTGGCATGCACCCAAAATACAAAGACTACATGTATTTCTAAACTGAATGATCTGGACAGAACAGTGAACTCAAATATGAGAGTTGCATTTAAAGCATTGTTTTGTTTATTGAAGTTAGTTTAAAAGTTAAAAGTTTTGGATTGTATTTTAAAAGCAGCATATTCATCAGTTCATGCACGACTGGTTTTCAAGTATTGCTAAGTTAAAAGTCAAAAATCAAAAAGTGTTGTAAATATTGTACGCATAGTTTACTGAAAACAACCTTATTTGCATCCAATCGAGTATTTAAACAAGAATTGCCTTGTCAGAAACATACATGTAGTAAGTCAGAAAATAGGCAACTGTTAAACATTTTACGCTGTTTTCATTTGTTTCCCATTGTTTACAAAAGTTGAGATTTTGTCTAAAAAGGGAGTGATGTTGTGTTTACAAGAGACTAAAAGCGCTAGACGAATTACCATTAGGTCAAAGGTCATGTGCATGTAGACCGACGCCATTGTAATTTGTAGTTTAGATATGAATAAACCGAAGATTCAACACTCCATTCATATTTTTGTGGATTATTTCGGAAGATCATTGTATTTTTTGCTTTTTTAGACAACATGCAGCTGATTTAATCTTTTGTAAAATTATTTTACTCCTATTAACTCATCCCCGTTCCCATTTATGGTCCCAATAGATCGATCCATTAAGCCCCGCCTCCTTACGAGATGATCAGTCACAGCTGCTAAACCCGATCACCATTAGTGCAAAGATCACCAAACAGCTGAAATGGCGATCAGATTTCGCGGTTGTGATTGGTCAATGAGAAATGGGCGCGGCTTCATGGTTCGGTGTATTACGCCCAAAGTCAACTTGCCCAAATTTCAGGCATTTTTAGTGTTAGATTTTTCAAGATACTATCAATTCGCCCTCCCCTTCACCTCTACGATTAGTTCGCCCTCCCCTTCACCTCTACGATTAGTTCGCCCTCCCCTTCACCTCTACGATTAGTTCGCCCTCCCCTTCACCTCTACGATCAATTCGCCCTCCCCTTTACCTCTACGATTATTTCAACCTCCCCTTTACCTCTACGATTATTTCAACCTTACCTTAACCTTTACCATATTGTAATGAAAGTTTCTGCAGTAGTTGCTTAACTTTTCAGTCTTGTAATGACACAGCCACAGCAGGTTTAAATAGAATGCAGCGTTTTCTCTTCACTTGCTGCATTTTCACCTTGTACATGTACATTTTCAAAGTGATCGTATTTCAACTTCATTAATGTCTGCAGACTTTAATCTTCTCCAACAGTTTCGGTATAACAGTACCCTAGAATTTGAAATGTTACAATGAATAAGCCCTTCTGATTACCATTAGATTTCACTAACCATGTAACTGCACAGGCTGTCTTTGAGGGAACAGCACTGCTGTTCATAGATATCGTTTTCAAACCTCTTCACATTCTTTTTTTCTTTCCCCTTTCTCTATTACTTAGACTTGGCTACGCAGCTATCAGAAGCTGTTTTCAACACCATGTCGGCATTGTGGGCAGTTCCTCATGGACAATCTTCCTCCAACATGGCATGATTTTAGAACATTAATCCCTTACCATGAATGCTGTAGGCAATAGACCCTGCAAGTCTTGTGCGTCTCTCAGTACATGTTAAGGTCCACTTTGGTCCCACGTACATTGCTTTAATGTGTAGAGGAAACAAAGTCATGCACTTTAACAGGTACCAATGTTTGAATGCACACGAGACTCGCATAGTATAAAGCTGTCATCCATGAATAAATGCTCATCTCAACAGGAGGCCACATTTTGTTTCTCACTCATCAAAGACCTCATAAATTAACATCAATCTGAACAAGGAAACTATGGCTTGATGTGTATCAATATATGTAACTACCAATATAATCAAATCTACTTTTCAAAGATGTCAGTAGTGTAACAAAACAACTCTCTGTGGATTAATGCTTATACCACAAGGCACAAAGGATTTTTTTAAATTTATTTCTCAAATGTTACCAAGAGATTATCATTGTCATTGTACTACATGTAGTTATCTTTCTTTGTAAGTCATGACTATATAGTAACAAGAAAAAGTCTTAAAATAAGCATTTTTTATTTCACTTCTCACAGACTACATACTACAAAAATGTAAAAAAGCAGCACCATAATTTAAAGTAACAAAGAGAAGAATAAAACAAAAGACACAACATATTTGATTGTTCTTGGGCCAAGTTTCTTTGAGTTGTTTAAATTATGCAAAACATGTTGCTTATCAAGTTTCTCCTGATAATTGTTTTGTTTTCATTTAGTTGGTTACAATAAGTTGCAACCAATTTGGTTTTCATTTAGTTTTCCATGTACAACAAAACAGGTGTGCAGATTGCTCACAAAATACGACTTTTTTTAGTTTGCTTCAATTTAGTTTAAGGACATTTTAGAAGCCAAACAATTCACTGCATCTACTTCAATGTCCCCATCATGCATACTCCGACTGCTGGGGTAGACAGGAACACATTGAAATGTTAACTATCATTGGTTCATAGCTCATAAAATGGAGCTTGATGGATTCATCTACATTTGAATGATTGTTAAAATATGTTACAATGACTGAAAACCGCATCAATGTTTTTAAAGAGGTGGCACAATTGTTTTTGGATATGTATGTACATTCCAAATTCATCATCATTAAAAGCAACCAGACAACATAGGGTAACTGTCAAAGTTGAACAAAACTGTAAAAACCAAACTTTTTAAACAGGTTTTAGACTCAAGCTATCAACAGTAATTGTTTTACTCATTATCTCTTTAAAAACTACAGCATTTCGAGCACAAATCTAAAAGTTAACAAACGCTACATTGAGTGTGAGCCCATTTGACTCCTGAACCAGACATAGGTTCGATAAGGTAAAATGTTGTCACCAATTTATTCAATCACAATTTAAAGAACATTTTCTTGTAATTAACAAAAATTGAATCTCTATTGGTTTTTTGTCCCGGAAAAATTATTTATTTATTTTAAAAAATTTTATGGAAATGCATGTATCTAATTGAGTAAAATGTTACTTGGATTGCATAAAAAACTGCTCAACAAATTACTGTTGTACCATTCTTTTAACCAAACACAGAGAAATAAGAAACTGCATTTCATTTTTTTTTTTTATGTGATACAAATTACAGCAATTAACTAGGTCTTTTCCTATTCTACTTAAACAAGGTGTTTGTGAATGCTGTCATCAAAACATAAGAAACAGAAATAAGAAACTGCATTTCATTTTTTTTTTTTATGTGATACAAATTACAGCAATTAACTAGGTCTTTTCCTATTCTACTTAAACAAGGTGTTTGTGAATGCTGTCATCAAAACATCGTCAAATGATGACGTAAATTTACCTTTTCAACCTGAAATCATAGCTTTTTAATTTACCTTGCAACTTTTGGTTTGAACTGGAAGACAGGGTCGAATTGGCGTAATATCTATGTAACATTATTTTAGTTTCTTGAGATCTTTCCGATGATGTTAAGATTGTAAAAGCTCAACTTGTGGTTTAAGAGTTATATATATATTTTTTTCTTCAAAATATTAAACTGTGATATAATGAAATTGGATACCTAATGACTTCATTATGACGTCCTTGTTCCGCTGCTGTCTTGATGTTGGGGGTTCATTAGTCTGATAAGTTCCAAGATTCAATCCAGTTTCATTTTTGAGTTACAGAAGAGTTTGAAGGAATACATATTCCACAGTGGCAGTGTAATCAATGGTCTTGTGTAATCAATGGCCTATCAGGACACCGCAACATGAGCTTTTCCTTGTGATCTACAAATGGCACCTTAATTTTACCATAACTTCATTATGCAATGGTCCATTTTGTTAATATTATCTTGGCAAGAACAATATTAATGATGAAATTTGGTGCAAGAAATATTGAATTTGAAAATGTGTTTATTTTTAAACTTGTCATCATAGGGCATTGCACATTTTGATGACATCACTACTGTTGTACATCACAGGGTAAAGGATAACAAACAAATCTTTGCAATGAAATTATGTCTGAAGTCTGTTTCATATTGCCTGCAGAGCTGTTATATTTGTTTAATAATAAATGTTGCTTTAATTTCCAGTTTGACCCTGAAGACAAGTTCAAATTGTTTTTACATAATATGTATCAATTACAAAAGTCTGATTTATGGATCAGGAGTTTGACACCTACACGTAATGTTCTCATAATTACCAACTATTCTGTCTTCATATTGATGCACTCTAAATTTGTAACAATGTATTTTTTTATTTATATGTACCTATAGACAAGTAGACAAGTTGTTGAAGGTTGTCGTGGTGATTGTAAAAGTCGTAGTTGCTCTCACTCAAAGTTAATGGTTGCCTACTCGTGTGACTAGTCATGTAAGCAGCAGTCTCGCGCAGAGATCTCGCTGGATATTGCAAGAGAGCCATTTCGTTATCACCGCGACAGACATTTAATGACTTGTCTACAAGTCTAATATTTACCAGGCACTTTGAATAGTTGTATAAACTGATGTGGCAAGCTACAGGAAAGTTTGGTCAACATTAAGTTTAAATGGATAAAGATTGTTCTTTTTCGCTCTTCTGCTATTTAAACTTTCTACACAGAATTTATCATTAACTATTTATCACTTTTATTACTTTTAGTTCATTGACAAGTTTTGGCACCTTAGGCTTTCACACACAAAATCTAATCATTAAAATTTGAACAGCATTTGATAAGAAACTACTTTACTGTGGGGTCAGTGTCAATGATATTCATGTATTCATGTCATAATTCTGTGTGAGTGTTAACTTCATTTTGAGAGCTTTTTTCATTAGCCATTCCAGAAACTGATGACTCGGCAACTTTGTTGTTTGACTGTTGTCGTTGCTTGTCAGGCTCAACTTGCTGAATGAATGTACCATTCAACTTATTTTGATCACTCAGCTGTCCCGTTTTAGTCTGTCCATCTTTAGCGTTACTTGCATCTTGATTGCCAGATGCTGTGTCTCCTACAGATATGTCTGGCTTTCCTTTGTTTAACTTTGGAGCATTGCTGCTATCCTTTAAGTTGTTCATGTCATCTGTTGAATAGAAAAAGTCAATTGGTAATTCTTCTCTTACTTTTCCTTTGACTAATTTTCAAATAAAGTAGGGGGCCATAAAGCTTCTCTTGTTATGGAGATCAAGTTGGAAGGTAACCATACATCAGCAGTTCTTATCAACGTTGTGTAACGGTGTATCTCAGGGCTTGAATTTGGGGAGAAAATCCACAAGACTTCAGGGCTTGTAGCTGAAAATCTTTACTGGACCAGACATTTTTTTACAAGACCAGACTCAAAATGTGAAAATTTAAAATTGCTGACTCGGTTTAACATGCATCTGACTGCTGCATGAACCCGAACTGAGACAAGTACATGTAAGAGAGTATACTTGATTACTCATAGAATCGTAAGATAATTTATCAGAACCATTTGAACATAATTTGTTTCTGTTATTCAATTGAAAAACACAAGACCATTGGACTTGTTTGGTCATAAGTTTACTGGCCCAACACTAAAATTACTGGCCTCGGGCCTGTGGTCCAGTGTAAAATTCGAGCCCCGTTTCTTACCATTACCCAACCCTCAGACATAAAATAACAGGACAATTGTGTTGTAAATTATTTGCAACAGCTCAAGCTGTTTTTTGCACAGAAACAAAGCTTAAAATTCTCAAACCCATTGGCAAGGAGCCAGATACCAAACACGGGGCAAACCAGCTAAGACTTTCACAGAAACCGAGCTCCCCGGATTCGCCACACACAGAGCGCGTATTCACCACACACACAGGGCGCGGAATTGCCGGTTCGTGAAAACGCAAAATGCTGTAAACACCAGATTCGCCACACACAGGGCGCGTATTCGCCGGTGACGATGTTGACAAGCGCAATAAGCGGCAGCATTACAAATTAACCCTGGGGAAATGATTATTCACAGGTTCGTGACAACGCAAATCCGTAAAGCTGACTGTTTCACCATTTATGCAATAAGCGTGTTTAAAAGATTATACACTTCTAAGACTTAAAACTTTGCAGAATTGTTAAGGACACCAAATACATTTGAAAAAATGCAACAACAACAAAATGCTGTAAAAAAAACTTTTGCACGGATTTGCCACTTTGTGAAAACGCCAACGTTAACTGTCCTTTAGGTGTTTGGACAAAACCAAGATATCTTTGCTTTGCTTCATCATCAATGGAAACATCATCCAAAAGGCCCAAACAATGACACAACAAAGAGAGGGTTAATTTTTTTAAAGAAGCATGTGATTGGATATACAGGTGTGCAGAATGTTGCTGTAGTTTGTGTTTCCTAACAGTACAACTGAAGTGTTTGATTAGAAAATGGGTTCAGTAACATAATCCAATGCAAGCCACAGTTTCTTGCCAAGTGCTTTGAATATGTCCTAATCTAGGGCTACAGCAACTGCTTTTGCTAGCTTTCCTTGTCATCATGCGTTAAAAGGTAGTACGTGCTTAGCAACACCCTTAGCAACAGTCGTAGCCATGGCTGTAGCCGTCAATTCAGATATGGCCATAAACACCTTCACAAAAGGCTACACTAGTCCCAGTACCTGAGACAAATGGCTACACTAGTCCCAGTACCTGAGACAAATGGCTACACTAGTCCCAGTACCTGAGACAAATGGCTACACTAGTCCCAGTACCTCAGACAAATGGCTACACTAGTCCCAGTACCTCAGACAAAAGGCTACACTAGTCCCAGTACCTGAGACAAAAGGCTACACTAGTCCCAGTACCTCAGACAAATGGCTACACTAGTCCCAGTACCTGAGACAAATGGCTACACTAGTCCCAGTACCTCAGACAAATGGCTACACTAGTCCCAGTACCTCAGACAAATGGCTACACTAGTCCC
>JAUELU010000030.1:5942157-5954787 GCA_032357145.1 Evasterias troschelii | reverse complement strand
ATAAAACAAGTATAAAATATCCTTACCTACATTGAAAGATTTCATGCGCCTAAGAAAATACAGACGTTGATTGCATTAAGCACTGATTTTTCTAGTATTACATTTCTAGTTCAGTTTATCATCAATATAAACACCCAGGTATTTGTATTCAGACACGACATCAACATCAGCATTCATGATTTCGTGATTGCTTCTATTTTTTCTGAAGTCCAATATGATTTCCTTACATTTCGCCGCTTTGAGGGTAAGGTAGTTGTTTTTGCACCGTGTAACAAAGTTATTCACATTGTCCTTTTAAGCACTGACATTATTGTTTGAAATTAATCCAACACGAGACAAGTATCATCGGCATATTTTACAGCAAACAGGAGGATGCATATGTACGTTTAAAAATCATTGGAATATAAAGTAAACTAGGTGGGTGATTAAACACACCCCTGTGCAATCATTGCAGCTCATCGCAAAAGGCCTGCTGAGCAGAGGGATTGGGTGACAATACCCAACAAAGCCAGTGAAGATCCCCCGTAGCCCAATGGATCATCCCCGAGCTGGGTTGATAGAGGAGATCCGGTCGCTTCGTAGAATCACCAGGAGGTGAACCAGAAGCTTGACGAGCCAGGGGAACCATGGCTGGCGGGGGAAGAATAGAGCTATGAGGAGGATTTGACATTCCTCCTGCTCGATCTTGGCAAGCACCAAACGATGAGCGGGAACGCATAGGCCAGCAGAACGTCTCACTGCACCATCAGTGCTTCAATCTGGCACGCATTGTAGTCTGGGCCCCTTGTGCAGTAGACTGGCAGTTGATTGTTCGCATGAGAGACGAACAAGTCCACGTGGGGCCGGCCGGTCGATCAGTTGAAAGAGCGACCGAGCCACCAGTGGAAGCAGAGACCATTCAGTCAGGGCGATCCAGCCTTTACAGAGAGCATCGGCTGTGTTGTTCTCATCGCCTGTGATGTGGACTGCTGACAGTGCTATCCCAGGCTGTAAGCACAAGAGGATAAGGTCCCACGATAGTGCATACAGTCAGCCCGACTAAGTGCCCCCCCCCCCCCTGGTGATTGATGTACGCCATCACTGTGGTGTTGCCGCATCTCACCAGGACAGCTCGCCCTTTGATGTCTGTCTGAAAATGTTTCAGTGTGTTGAAGACTGCTAACATTTCCAGGACATTGATATGGGAAGATCAGTGATCGAGTACCCATACGCCCAAGACTTGTCGCGGGTGGAGGATTGCCCTCCAGCCGTGAAGCGACGCTTCGGTCATGATAGTCAGCGACACATACATGTAGGGCGAGCTATTGTGTGGAAAACTGTAAGCAAATTGCCTGCCGGCATAGGGAACAATGCAAATGCAGTATTTGCACTACAGGTAAGTAGAGTAGAGTTGACCTTTCATGCCTTTACTCCTGGTAAAAACAGAAAGCTCTAAAATTCAAAAATCATATCTCCTGAACAACATTTCGCAAAATTATAATCATTGTACCATCTTGTACCTTAACACATTTGACATTCAAGTCAAGATAATGACTCCACTTTGATCTTTCCCTATACAGTCCAAACAGCAAGTTCAAAGAGTACAAACAATTGAAAATGTCCTTTTTTAGTTAAGCCACCCACCCGGGATGCTTTTTGTAATTGTCCATGGTGTCTACACATCCACAAACAACAGTACTGTATAAGCCTTTGGAGCTACATGTATGCCACTGGTTAAAAAATAAACAATAATTTTAAAAATTCACTTACTCTGGATGTACATCAAACATGATGGGGAGGTACTCATCAACTGGTATCATTTTACCCAGGGGTTTTTGTGCCAGCAATTTTTTAGCTCCATTTAAGCTTAACATATAACTTAAAGTCCAATATGTGTAGCTTGGTTTCACCACGTGTTGGAAACCATCAATGTAGCTTTCATAATCAACCTCCATTATTTTGCGACCTATGTAACTAAAAGAAAAAACAGAATACTCATTTTGTATTGCTACCCCAAAAAATTAAAATAATTACAAGAGCACTTTTAAAGAGGGATACATAGAGCTGAAAGTAGCACAACAATTAAGATAAGGATTATGACCAAATATTAATTAAACTTTGCCCAGTGAATAAGCTTGATGACAGATAGTCCAAAAAGGTTTTTTGAAATAAGAAACTTTGTCACTTTAGTCTATGACTTTGGGTTGAACAAAGACAAATTTACTAGAGCGGGATTTGAACCAACGACCTCCGGATTAACGTGCCGGCGCTCTACCAACTGAGCTACCTAGCCCTAAATCTCCCTATTTTGTCAATATCTAAGTATATTTTGTATTGACAAATAGGGAGACTGCCAACAAAGGGCTAGATAGCTCAGTTGGTAGAGCGCCGGCACGTTAATCAGGAGGTCTGTTAGTTAATCTAAAATCAGCAATTTCCCTTACATATACATGGTCAATTTAAAGAAATCAAACTTACAGTAGCTCCCAGTCCAGATGGTTGACATTAACTTCTTGTAGCAATGCCTTAATCTTTGGCACGAACGACTCCTTGAATCTCACATCATCTTCAAAAATCAGTATTTTGTCAAAACCCTCTGTCACCATCTGAAAAACAGGGGAAGCAGTTAAATAATGCTAAGATTTCCTTTAAAATTGCAATCAAAGCTTGATATGGTTTTGGTTTGCACTTACACTTTGTGGTGATATCTACTTTCGGAAGTTAATTTTATTTCTAATAAGAACTTGTCTTCCTTAGTTCTGACAGCTGGAAATTAATTTGGGGGCTTAACATGCTTAAGGTACATGTACATGTACCATAATTTCCTGCGTACAAGACGCGCTTTAACTGACTTTCAAAGGTCCATAAAATCACTGCATCTTATCTGATTTTGATTGATTTCATTGTAATAGTTACTATGTGAAATCTTACACATATAGTGCAATGTAGTTCCTTTATCCAGGGTAATTTTACATACTATAATTTTTCTAAAATGAAACCTACACCGTTCATGTTTTTGACAAAAAGTACCGTAAAACAAAAGTCACTGGCCATGCTGCTGCCCACAATGCTGCTGCCGACTAATGCTGCACACAGTACACTGCTATAGCACGCATACCAGTGACATATGACAGGTACTAGACAATTAGTTTTGTATGTTATCGTGAAATGAGCTGTTAGATTTCTCCAACAGAAGGCGTGCATTCTTATTGTGAAAGCATTATTATTTGTAGCAAGCAAGACAACAAAGACTAGCGAGACAACAAAGACCAGCAGCCCATTCATTGGGAAACATTGGGAAAGCGTGTGTGTGTGTGTGCTTGTTGTGTGGAAAGACAAAATATAAAGCTATGGTTTTAGACCAAAAAAAATTTTGTTTTATTATAAAAAAAACATATTAAAACAGAAGCGATATTTTACTCAATTCTGATTCCTTTCAGTATGGTAAGCTGGTAAGCTGGTATGCTTGCCAGGTCTGGCACAGTTCAATTACAGTCCAACAAGCGAATTCCATTGAGAGTATTCAAAAACGTGCGATTCGTATCACTCTTGGTCACCAGTCACCAGTACAGCTCGTAGCTACACTTGGTATTCAATACCTTAAAGCCAGTTGTGAAGACCTAGTGTACAAATTTGGTGTGAAGTTACTTCACTCAGCTAGATTCAGGGACTTCCTACCACCATATCGAGAGAGTGTCTCTAGGAGACAATTAAGGTCCAGTACCCTGTCTGGTCTCCTCATGCCGAAGTGTCGTACAGATAGGTACATATTGTCCACGATTCCTTACATTATTCATAGTCTGCCCTAGACTGAATTAGTTCCATTTGTTAATGTACTTTTCGGCCTGCTTGGCTGCCAGCGCAGTAAATAAATAAACCAGAATAATAATACATGACGTGTGTGTTATTTTTACTACACATGCTAGAGAGCTGTTTGAGCGTGATGCATTGTACCCGTAGTAACCAATGTACTAAACCTGTTACAAACAATGCACTTTACCAATTTTGTAGCAAAGGCAGTTTCTTGGTATGGTAGACGCCCAGGCAGAATCTATGTTTGGGTGGTGCTGTAAAACATATATACATGTATAGACTGCTTTTAGTCCTCCCAGTGGTTACAGCAGTTGCAGCGGCCTCTGAACTGACTGCTGCTTCCAGGAATCGCAGGTGAAGATCCCCTGGATCTGGATGGAGAAACCTCATGCTACATTTGTTTCTAGTAATTTGGGGCCCTGTAGGGACCAGATGGTTTATCTAAAGCCACTTCAAATGATAAAAGGAGCGCAGGCGGAGTTGGAGCCTATGGAGCCTGCAAAATGCTAGTAAGTCCACCAGACTGACCATTAGGCCAACTAATCATAGCCATGCTATTGATGTTGCCATAGATTCTTGTGGAAAATTGACAAACACATGGATAAATGTGACAAGCACTCCTCTGTCGGGCAGGCTTCTCCGGTTTCGCGACATGCAGAGGACATACTATTTTTCGACCCTTCACTTCGCTCTGTCAACCTTCCCACAACCTCCCCCAGGTTTTTTTTTTTCATGATTCTTGTAAGACCCCACAGATAAGTATGTACACCCTTCATGTGCTCATTGTACGTAAGGTCGGTCAGAGATGGAGACACAAAGTGCCCTTGATGCCACTTTGGGGCTAGCTTATTCCCTAGAAATTATCATCAATGAGGCAAAGTCACACCCAATTCGGTTTCTGACCTAGGTGGAAAACAACCTCTAGTAGGGGATGGCCTTGATTGATTGGATGGGTATAACAGCACACAAAGGTACAGTGATCATTGAAAGTAGTTATTTTTAAAAAATGCGAGCAAAACGAGCAAGAACGAGTTTAAACGTCAAAACAAGGTACCCGTAATCACCATCACCCACCTGGTCCCGCACGCAAACGCTCAGTATAAAATGCCAAATGGTCGTCTTTTCCTAACTGAAGATCTTTAACCCAAGTAAAAAATTCAAACAGGTTCAAGTGACGGTTGATGACTCTCGGTTGATAGATCTGTTGCTTTTCATACATTTGTTAAAGTCTTTTGGAAAGATGTGTAACCCTTTGCAGTGTTCTCCATACATAGGTTTTGAAGACTGCCCTGCCAAAGAAGTGGCCTCCCTGCTAAAATAATTGGCCGCCTTGCCAAAAAAATGACAAATCACAGAATGAAAGCAACTTCGACGGCAGTGTCGATTGCTGGTATAACTATAAGCTTCATTTACACACAGACTTTGTTTTTGAATTGCACTTAATACGATCTAACAAGTAGCCCACAAGCCACTTCAAACCGCAGCATTGGCAATGCGATCATTTCAGTATACAAATTTTAAAACACGATGCACATAACCAAATGGTTCTGACTGCCGAGTGTTCACAGCAAGTGCATCGGCCCCACAATGTTCGGTCGCCCGCCGGTAGTCCATGCATAGCGCATACACAACAGCAGGGTCCAAAGTCCAACATTCCGCTTGCTGTAATTGGCCATTGATGGCCATTTCACTCCTACTCCTACTTTTTTGTTACTGCCATGCTCCAGTCCCGCCTCCACCACACATGGTAACATTGTTGTAAGGCATAAGGGACTTTGAAAGAAACCAATTGTGTGTCCCAGCCAGTACTGAACTCCAATTGACGAAAATACGTCTTCATTAACAAGAAATCGGCTCATTTAATTGGCCAGGAATTGGCCGCTGTCCTTTTACAGCGGCACCATAAAGGAAAAGTGCCTGAAGTTGATTGTGAATGATACTGGCTTTTAACAATGACACTCTCAATCACATCACTGGAGATTCTCGTATTTTGGGCCAGGTTGAATTAATTCAACATAGTTTCAGAAACTCAAAAACCAATGGGGTTGAAGCAGAGGAAAACATAATGAACTCAAGGAAAATACAACACAATCTTAAAAGAAATAAATTGATGTTAGGGAATTTCATTATTATAAAAAAGTACTAGATCTGATCTTGGCCATTTGATTGAAAATGTAGCTGTTTATTTTACATTGCAGTTTTTAACAAATTCTATAAAGCCATTAGCTTTCATTCAGCGTTTAACGCGAAACAAATCAGCCATCGATAACTAATAGTTAATTAAAAACTACAAATTACTTATTGTCAGGATCCAACAACTATTTCGCGTCGATCAGCCATGTAAATGTACAGTGTTCGTTGTATACATGTACTCAAAGATGTGTTTATGTATGTTTCCTAAAACCACATCATCTGTCTAAATTAGTTCTGGAAAAAAAAAAATGTTTACAAGCGAAACAATATTTATGTATTTATAATTATATAATGTATTTCTTTCTGTTTTGGTCTGAAGGTGCAAAGAAAAAAAAAATCAAATAAAACATTTATTTTATTCCGAACTTTCATGGTAATGTGTTTTCCATTTGATGTTTATCTCATTTTGTCGTGGCTTCAAAACCTCCCGCGGCCCGTGACCGAGACCCTCGAACACGAATTTGTAGAGGGGAATACATTTACATGTCAACAACTATGAAAGACCAAACACTCTCTCATGGGAGAAAATGAGTGTGACATAATTGATGTTTTACAAAACAATTGTTTGGCTTATAGTTATTAAATCATTTAAGGATGGGTTGAACTCCTCAAAAAAATTCTGGCCACTAAATTTAGAATATTAGAGATGTAAGCTGGCAGAAAGGGCTGATATTCGGTGGTATTATTTTTATTCTTGGTTTATTAAAATAATTTTAAAATCATTTTCCACCACGGCCAAAGAAAAACAGTATTGAGGTGTTTCAAGATTAAAGTTCTTTCCCAACAATATTTTTAAATATCCCAAGTTTCTGTTGGTGGCTTAGTACCGTTGGTCTTCTCCACAGACTTTTTGGGCGGGAGGGCGGCATGAGGTCATAAAAATGGGGCACAATGGTATATGACGTCATCAGACCTGAAAGCAAAAACATTTGAGATATTCCTTTTTTCTTAAAAATAATGTTGTTAACCCCCCGGGCCCCGACACTATCTAAGGAAAATGATTGACATCCGTTTCGGTGGGAACAACCTTATTGTAAAACTAACTAAAACTTACAATTTTTTTTACATTTGCTTTGTGCCCTGCGCCAAAAACATACACAAGGGATATGCCTCACAGTGTGGGGTTTTAGAAAGCTGGATATGCGATAAAAAATCATAATAATTTTAAATGCAATTTCGGCAATCTTATCCCCAAATTTTCTGCCCCAAATAAGACTTTTGCCATCAAAAACCATTTTCATGGATTTGTGATTTGAGGATCAGTTGTTCATAACTTCTTTTGCAATAAAACCATCGAGATTCAACGCCAAGTCGACAATGCACATTGAGAAAAAATTTTATGAACTTTTCGCATCAGCAAAAGTTGTCCATGTTTGAAATCCTTAATCCAAGGCTGTATATTGTACCAATCTGCAGGCGTATGGCACACTGTGCGGCAATTCTTTACCCGGCTCGTGAACATGTACTGCGTTGGAGTCTAGTCAAGCTCTCTTATGAATATGGTAATAATCAACGGCCAATAACAGCATGCTGAATGTTGGTTAGCTTGGACTTTGGACTTTGTTGTGTATGCCCTAATCCATGGACTACCGGCGGGCGACCGAACATTGTGAGGCCAATGCACGCGCGGTGGATACTCAGCAGTCAGAACCATGTACATGTGCATCATCTTTTAAAGTCTGTAAACTGAAACGAACGATCGCAATTTTAATGCTGCTGTTTGGAAGTCGGGCATGGCTCGTCAGCTACTTGTTTGATCTTATTAAGTGCAGGCGAAAAAATAGTCTGTGTGAAAAGGAAGCTTGTACCAGTGTTCCGTGCTGCCGTTGAAGTTGCTTTCATTTTGCGATTTGTCTTATTTTTGGCAGGGTGGCCAATTATTTTAGCAGGACGGCCAACTCTTTGGCAGGGCGGCCTTAAACTTTGGGAGGGTGGCCCACTCTTCAAAAACCCATGTGTGGAGATCACTGTCAGTGCAGCCACAAAGTCTTTGCACAAGTTCCTGTGTGTTGTTTTCCCTGGATATTGCAAGCAGTCCAGAATGGTGGCCGACTGTGAGTGAACTTCCATGACACAAAGCCAATGTCAAACTCATCAAACTCTCCCATAGGGTGTGTACTGATGCTTAGTACAGCAGGGAGAGGACTGCTCTGGGTCTTGGGGAGACTCAGCTGGTTACCACGTAGCCATCCTGGGACAGCACACAAAGGCTCCCCCTGTCGGAGGTGCGATGCTAGGTAGACTCTGTCCTAGAGGCATCCCTATAGGCAATCCATACCTCATTGCCTTAGGGGCCAGCAGCCTGTGTAGTTGGGGGTTGAAAATCAGAAGTCACCACAGGGGCTGCTACGCTGGGTCCGGGGCTCAAACAAGCCTATTTATCAAATATTTCCTTCACTGCCGGTTCGGCATAGGGAGCATACCCTGGTTGGAATGAAAGACTCACTCGCGCCCTCTATCAGGGTCGCCAGCACACCCTAGTGTCAGGCGGACACCATGCCTTGAAGGGGACACAATCATGTTCCCCAGCGTATCCGAGCCCAGAGGCAAGCACCTTCTGGATCGGACCTTTGGGGATAGAACTGTCAAATAAGGGAGTTTCTGGCCACCCTGTTATGTTCCTTGCCGTAGTATATTCTACTGTGTTAACTACATTGTAAAAGAACTTTTGAAAAAGTCAAAATCTTAGGCTGAAATTCTTCATCAAATTTTACCCTTGACTTCTCATGAGAAATTAATTCTTATCAAACTTTGCAAACACTGTTCACCTTTTTAAGTTTACTGATCTGCACACCACTCAGGTTGGGGTTTCTTCCCAGCCTGTTTACCTCTGTGGACCCCAAGCTAGAACTCCTTCCATGTGGATTGGGTTTTCAGTCCCAACCTGACTGCATAGGTTTTCCCTATTTGGAGTTACAACATCTCAAACTGCCATTTCTTCAGAACCTTCTCTACTCAAGGTATTCTCAGGAATACATGTATGGGTCTCAGTGCTAGTCCCTTATGAAGACCTTTTGCTTTCCTTACCAGAAAGATTATAATAATAATAATATGATTACCAGGAAAATTAGGCCTTTTAACTACCTTGGAAAGGTTAAACATATCTTACCTCTTGCCATATGAAATAGTGACTTAAAAAGCAGCCAATCTCTCCTCTGGTAAGTACACGCTCATGGTAAGGGTCTCTGTAGCCAGGTAGCATATCAACACCCAACTCTTTTAAGTCATCATCAGTCAACGCTCTATAAGAATAAGGTTGATAAGTAGGTCAGGTTAAAATAACTGTTAATTTTTTTATCTTCTTTGCATTACTTTATTTGCAAACTGAAACTTGCCTTATACATTTAAAGATTTTCAGGATAAAATTCAAACAGGCCTCATTAAATACATAATCTCATCCACAATGGTTTTATGTTTGCAATCATTATGATACATGTACATGTACATTCTTCATTACAGTAATTACATTCAAGCATTTTTAGTTTGTGTACCTCATGATCTTATACCCTGTACCCTTATTTGTTTTTAAGTGCAACATAACTCAAAGGGGCTAGCAGGTATATTTACAAGTATAAGCTTGTCATGGACAATCCAGCAAATCATCTGTATGTACCTGCAAATTCATTAAAGTTGGTAAGGCTGTGACAATTCAGGCTATTGAGGAGCCTACAAAATTACACTCGGTATTGGTTCCTCAAAGACAATGGACACATGAAAAAGGATTAGAATCTCAAGCTGACACATCGAAAACCTTCACTTTGGTAAGAGGATTATTGAACCTCAGGTGCAAGAGCCACTCTGCTTGTTTGTCCTTCATCCTGTAAAATGTCCTTCACCACTCCAGCCAGAAGACAAGCATGGACATAGGCAAGGAGGCCTGATTAACCTGAACTTAACGTGCACTTCTGTGTGGTTTGATGTTCAACATCATTTGACTTTCAACAGCATTTGGAAAGTTCACTGTACAGCAAGCAACATGCCTGCACTTACGTTGTCAAGCTTTATTGCCCTGGTTTCCTCTAGGGCAGCGTAAAGACGAGTTAAAGGCCTTTTAAAAATTGGACAAACTCACTTTTTACTGGGATTATTGAGCAATCCCCAATTCCACACATTCCTCCTTTTGTCCGACAAATCAGAATTACAAGAGAGCAATAGGCTGCATTGATTGTTTTCCATTGCTCTCAGCACAGAGGCAAGTAGAAAAATTCAAGCCAATCATGACTGATAATCAGCCTTCACTTAGTAACTTGACGTTAAATTGTGTAATATTATGCATGATTTTTTTCCTAAAAAATGTGCAAATATCTTAGCAACCACAGCAGCTGTCTTATAAACTGGTGTTCGAGTGCGTGTTTGGGGGAAGTCATGTCAACACACCACAGGTAACCATGGTAACTATTTTATGAAGTTTATATGGTTATGGTTTGTTAGACCCGGTCAAAAGCACTGCAAACAATGACCGGATAAACTCTTTGGAAGGATTTGTATCTAATGCCTTTGTCAAAGACCTTCTCCTTCTTGACAGCCTTCCACAGTCTGATTGGGCTTCACAAACACAATCAGAAAAAAATGGGTGTCATATGAAGTTTCATTGACAGAAGAAAACAAACTGTGGCTACAAAAAGGTTGCTTGTTAACTGAAAATAATCCCGCAAGGGTAACATGAATCCCATAGCGAACTGGTTAACTGTAACTTAAATCTAGTCAAAAATGTTGGCATAAGTATCAGGAAAATGCTTAAGGGAATGAAGCTGAAGCTTCTAAAAAAACATATCAAACCTTAACCAGGGGCGGATCCAGGATTTTTCAAACGGGGGGCATGAAATTTACCAAGCAGCAAAAAGGTGAACGCAATTTGTGGCCCCTACGAGCGGCCCTTACGGCAGGGGCCGGTTCCAAGGCCCACTTAAATGCTCCGAAACAGTTAGGATTCTAGATGCTCTGTGGTGCGATCTCATGCAATATCTGACCACTTTTGTTTTAGCAAGATCATCATTAAAACTTAATTTTCGAGTTGGGAGTGGTTGATTTGAATCAGCCATCCTGAGTTTATAAAAATCAAAATGCAGGCTACAATTAATACTTATTCAGGGGAAAAACTGTTGGGTGAGACAAACGATAGTGCAATTTTTAATCATAATTAACCAAATAGTGTCTCTTTGTTTATAATTTTTCACATACTTGAGGATTCGAATGTGACACAAAATATGTTACTACTGATAAGAACAAGTTGTGCTTGTCTTCAGTGACAGCGCGATCAAGCAACAATAACATTAATGTACAAAAGTGTGAGGGTAGGCCTATTGGCCTAGTCCCCCCTACTCCAGCCCTGCATCGTATCGGTGTACTATCTGCACAATTGATAGTTACTAGTTTAAAAGAAACAAAACATATATTAACCCTCTTTCTTGAATACAAAACAAATCTGTGATTTTCTGAACAGAATGAGACACCATGATTATACGATGCTATGTCTTCATGAGCCCCGTATAGGGCCAATCCACTTCATTCGTATCCTTGCCAATTGGGCCTAGCACCATTGCAATCCTGTTGTTGTGTCAGATGTAATTTTCAATCCGGGTTATAAAACTTATCGATCAAATCATGTTACTGGTAGGCCTACTTGTAGAAAGCCCTAATGCAAAACTTTTTTTTAAACACCACAGATTTGGGGAAAATTGGACGCCTTTCGAGTCGCGAAAATGAATTTTTTGATCACGTATTAACAACTTGCGCGAGAACCATAGTTGGGTTCCCTAAACAATTTCACAACATTTATACGATCTAATGGGGACCAGACTTACGCGCTGAGCATAATATCTTTTGCGCAGACGGGCTTAAGATGCGCACCACACTACACGTATTTCACAAAACCTTGATGGCGCGCTGAGTGACTCAGTCTGGTCCCCATTAAATATCAGCAGTTGATCGTATAACTGCAGTGGATTGTTGTGGGAACCTGACAATAGTTTTCGAGCAAGTTAATAATTAAGTGGGGAAAAAATCACACTCGCGATTCGAAAAGCAAACAATTTTCCCAAAAGATCGGTGATCATTAAAAAGCAATTAAGCATAAGGGCTTTCTACAAGTACAGAAGCATTTGATCAGTACGTTTCATAACCCGGATTAAAAATAAAATTCGGCACAAAAATAGGAATGCAATGGTGCTAGAGCCAAGGATACGAAGTGGATTGGCCCTATTCATGGGGGTATGTCTTCACTTTTTTGTTTTCTCTTATACTAGTTTCCGAAGTTCGTGTTGTAAAAGTTACATTGCATTTAGCGCGTGCGCGTGCTCACCTCCTCCAGCCAGAAACTTCTTTGCACAATGTACACACACAGGTGGCATGGACAACTCACGCTGCAGGTGAATGATCTTCACGCACCAGGCATTTGCACGGTGTTTCGCGCTTATGTTTAGTGTGTGAGAAAAACACGATGTCCGCACAATTGTCACACAGATTCACGTGTAATCCCTCATAAGTCAGAGAACTAAAAGTGGTCCGCAATGAAACAAAGTGTACGAGGAACAGATTATTAGTAGCTTTTCTGAAAAAATAAATAAATAGGTAGGGCCTCCTGGTTTTTTTTTTTCCTTTTCTTTCTTTTTTTTAACCAGGGGGGGGGGGGGGGGGGGGGGGGGT
>JAUELU010000030.1:5911199-5936525 GCA_032357145.1 Evasterias troschelii | reverse complement strand
GAAGTGATATAATTATTTGGTTATTGCAAAGTTGAAGTGATCCCGAACTGGTCAATGATCCCGAACTGGTCAAATGATCCCGAACTGGTCAAATGATCCCGAACTGGTCAATGACCCCGAACTGGTCAAATGACTGTACTTCTGGGCGACTAAGTAAGTCCGATTCTTAGTAGGCTTTACACAGTGCGCGAACCATATACTAATTCTACTGATGTCTTGAAAGTGACTGGATGTATATAAAAAAAACATGACGTTGTAGCCACGATGTCAGGATTTACCAATTAATGATTAATTATGGCTAAAAATAGCGGTTCTTTGATTTTTTTATTTTTGGCCTGAAACGTCACTTTTTAAAGTATTTTTTTACTTTTCAAAACACTTATTTTTAAAATGTAGTTTTTAAAAAAGTGTTTTTAACCAGTAAAACAATTACACTTTTAGCGCTAAGTGTTTTGAACACAGCCAGAACACTAGCAACACACACACATATCATTCCCAATTTACAGGCTTGTAGCTAGTCTTTGTTATTCAATACACTCTGCTCTCGTAAGCCTCTCTTGGTTACAGGGTTAATTAACAGATCATCAGGTTAAACCTTTACATTTTTCGTTGAAAAATTTACCCAGAAAAAGCTGCGTAATGCTGACCATAATAACTGTGATCTTGATTTTCACAGCACAATATCCCATAAAACACACACACATGCTCGATTATTTTGCAGGGTGGTTGCGCAAAGTCAAAATGCTGCAATGAAGAATGAAGACACAATGTTTTTGATCACATGCGTGGTTGTGTAAACAAGTTTGTTTTACTTTTAAAATTTTGTTTATGAAGCTGCTGTTATGCAGGTCACCAACTGTTTCAGAACAGCTACATGTTTACAAAAAATAACTGTGAATGCTACAGAGCTCCAGGAGTGCCATCTTACTTGAGTTCCCGACATAAATTATCTCATCAAGACGACTGATTGTTTTGAATAAGTCGACTTATCAAAATAAAATATGTCGGTAAGTTAACTTATACAACAAAATAAGTCGTCTTGATGAGATAAATTATGTCGGTAACCCAATATGTGGGATGGCACGCCTGGAGCTCCGTATATATGTAAGCCTGTGACGTATACATGGTTACGTGACAGATCTTACGGTTAAACGTTTATGTTTGTACGGTTCGGATAAACGTTGAAAAATTCACTTAAAAAGTGCCGCGTCATGCTGACTACAATAACTGTGATAACGACTTTCACAGCATATATAATGTTCAATTTACAGGCTTGTAGTCTTTGTATGATTTGATTACTACTGTGCGTGAAGCAATATTGTAAGAAACAACAATTTGATTGCGCATGCTCGTATATTTTGCAGGGTGATTGCGCAAAGTCAAAAGGCTGTTGTGGAGATGCAATGTTTTTGATCACATGCTCGGTTGTGTTAACAGGTTTTTTAACTTTAAATTTTGTTCATGGAACAGATGTTTACTTGTGTAAACAAACCGTTTCAGAAACAGTTATACGCTTACAAAAAATAACAATAAAAGCAAAAGCTTAATGTAATAGCTTGGTCAATGCTGTTGTATTAAAGTCGTTATTGTAAAAAATTTTGTGCACTTTAATACTGATCGAGTACATGTATGTTATCTTGTTAAGCTAAAAATGTAAATTTATATGGGATTTATGTTTATTGTTATTTTTGGCTCTTCACCCCAAATCCAACACTGACAGTTTAGCCATGGAAAAGCTAATTTCTCTTTTCTACACCTTTCCTCAATCAGCTCTTTTTATTGCTTTATTGCAACCCCCACTAAGTTTTGTGTTTGCTACACGGGTTTCTTGCAGTAATGCATTTGCATAAGAAACCTAAAACATAAGGTTTTCTGGCGAACGTGACCCAAGCGCAGACAAGCCTCCACGCGAGCAACATCATCCCAAAACACAGCGTTCTATTTTCTACGTTCACGCTGAAACCTGAATAACGATCTGCTTTGAGCGGTCAAACGACGCTGACTGAGAGCAAGACAAATTCTTCTAGATTCTTGTGAATGAACATAGACTTGTGTCAGTCGGCGACAGGAATGACTCTATGTATATTCTACTAAAAACGCAACAACACGTGTCATAAATGCAAAAACCAAGCAATTGAGCACCAATAAAATCGTAAAGCGCCCTCAATCTTTTAAAAAATTTAAATTTGACTCCAGTTTAGAATTTGACTCCAGAGTACCCATGGCGTAAAATTTGCCTGAGAACTTGGTTTTTTTTTCCTACTGACAATGTGTTAATAAGTTTTGATACTTAAACTGACCGTCAATAAAATCTTTCCTGAAACATTTGTGTAATCTAGGACATTAAATTTGAGCTTAAATTAAAAGTTTTGTTTATAGAAGCCAGATTTGTTTTCACTATCTCCATGTGTTTTGTACACAGCAAAAATAGGCAATAAATTACGTCATTGTGACGTCGGTCCACATTTTAGGCCAGAAAGCACATCTACAGTACCCTAGAAGTCTAAAACTGAAAAAATTTGACGATAGGTCATATACGTTTTGAGATATAGTGGTCTCAAGATTGGCTAATTAAATATTCACCTCGCTGTAAAGTGGCTGATTAATTAAGAATTTTAACATTTATTACATTTAGAGTTTTGTTTATGTATTAAGTTTCAATTTGATATGATCTAACTCTTTCATATTTACGCTCTAGGATATTAGGTGCCAAGAAAAAAACGTGTGCGAATGCTAAGGGATTTATCGAGAAACAAATGTGTAATAAATATACATCATACATGTAAATCTCGACGAAAACAGTTATTCAGAACAGCTAAGAAATAATAATAAAAATGTAAAAAAAATCATGACGAAAACAAAACCTGTTCCGACAATAGGTCGGAACAGCTAATTAGACTATAACTATAAAGTTTGAGGGGCACTGTACCATCGCACATGCAAAAAAGGTTTTGTTCTTGGACTTGTGTGGCATGTAGTGTCATTATGTAACAAGGTTTTGTTTATGTTCAGCGAATTGTGTGTTCATAAACATTGGAAATGCATAAGAAGGTAAAATATTTTCTATGATACAATAATCCTTTTTTGAACAGGAGCATATGTTACTATTTTGCAGACAGCAAAAAAAGGTATTCACAAGGATACTGAAGGAAATGCACCCGTTTTTGGTGGAGAAATTTGAATTTATACTGAAAATGATTTTTTGCTAATGGAAACCATGAGCTACATGTACAGCCAAAAATGTAAACAAAAAGGGCTGCATGAACATGGACAAACAGCATGATTTATGGAAAGGTTTATAGCTCTAAACCTGGGTGGAAGTGTGAGAAACTGACCTTTAGTAGTTTTCAAGTCACAAAGTTTAGTGCTGCAAGTGTACTACTTAATAATATACTTTAATACTTACTCATTGATTCTAATTTAAGGTGAAGCATTTGTTCAGCATCATCAGTTAGGGATTTCTTGCCGTCCAATGGAATTAGGAGACTACCATAATATTCCTGGTTGCTCACATAAAATGGAATTCCTGTATTCAAAAAAATAATACTATAATTTACACAAAATCTACAATTATACTGTTAAATGAAAAAGTACATTATATGTAGTGTAGTCTGTCACCCAATTCCTAATGAAATAAACCACTTAGGTTTCACAAACAACTCCTCAGTTGTCTCATGGTTAGAAAATTGGCTTTTGGATGGTAAGGCTGTGGCTGCAACTAAGTAGCACCAACATCATAAAACATCTTCAAAAATTGACTTTTAAACTAATTTGAATAGATTCAAATAAAAGACAGCAGAAAACATTGTAAATGCAATCATACAATAAAATTAGGATACAATTTTTGTTTATACAATTTCTTTTTTCCAATAAAAGGATAAAAAAGGAAATAACTTTTACAATTTTATTGAAGGATACCCCCCCCCCAAAACAAAGCCAATAACGCAGGCTAATCAAAACTAGGCTCTAGACTGAGAACAAAAAAAAACTACTTCCAAAAACAATAACAGATAGTGAGAGGAACAAACATAATTAGAAATTAAACACAAAAATAACTTGAATATATGTCAATAAAACATTTTGTGTGTGTTTCCTTGTGTACAATTTCAGAGCAACCAACATCCAGATTTCAGAAGATGTACTGTTTCCATAGAAATAGAGCCCTGAGAACGCTGAGTGTGTCATTGTGCGTGTGATTTCGTTGTGAGACCAGTTTTATGGACACGCGTACGCCATTTTTTTAAACGCCTGTATGGCTAGAGACTTACGCGGGGTGTTTTGGCACGCTGCCCATGCTAGCGAGGCTGATCAGTGATAAGCCAGTGATAATATTTTGCTATACAGTAGACGTCATGAACATTGACCAATGAAAACACGTAGAAAGGGTCTATGTGCGTTGCCATTTTGCCATACACGAAAGTCACGTGATGATCATTTTGCAATACACAGACGACACAGAGGGCGATCGAGCTCAGCGTTCTCTGGGTTCTATTTCTATGACTGTTCCTCATCTTGGCAGTCATTTTGTTGCATATGTGACCACAGACGGGTGCAGTCAAATCCTGCCAGAAATAGACCATTTTTCATGTCGGAGCTTACCACGGAATTCATTCTTTTTGCACCCTGTATTTAATTCTTAAGGTCTGTAAGCACATATTTCCTTGATAAGCACAGCCATGAAACAAGGCCCAGTTCTTATCCCCGTTCAAACATTTTGAACTTCCTGCCAAGATGGCCAGCGTACACAATTGTACAGATAACAGCGTCATAACATACATGATTTCACCACACTATTACAAAGCCATGCTTACACAGATTATCACTGTACATGCAGATCATTTTTCACTATTGCTATCGAGAGGCCACTCTAGAATAGATTAAGTAGAAAATCTCATACTTTTCCCTCAGCCGAATCAATGGGAAAACAAGAATATTAACCGCATAATTTACAACAGTGGCGTAGTAGGCTGTTGTACACAGTTCATGTTGACAACCTGCTGCTGCTTGACGAGACAATCGCAGCCTGCTTCTAAAGACCTGCTGAGCGGAGGGATCGCCCAGCAACATTAAGTGAAGCTCCTCCAGAGCTGGATGGAGACAAACTGATTGAGGCTGGTAAAGAATGTCCACCCTCCATGGGAGGATCACAGGGGTGGCAACGTGTACAGTGTAGCTCGTTCAGTCTGGTGAACAATGGCTGGCGAAGCCAGAATGGAGCCACCTGGAGAATCATGCAGTCCTCCTGTTCAATTTGTGCCAATGAGAGGCAGAGGCTAAAATGCATATAAAATCAGAACAGCAGTATCTTCATCAACTTAAATCAGGGAATAATTTTATTTTCTTAGATTATCCCTCTGGAAAAATGTTAACTACATTTGGTGATAGAGCTTTTTCTGTGGCAGCCCCTAAGGTTTGGAATGCGCTACCGTTTCATATATGTAGCGAACAGAAACTTACTGCTTTAAAATGTAATATAAAAACTTTTAAAGCCGCTTTTTAGTGTGTTTTGGGGGTTTGTTCTTTTTTGTCTTTCTTCTTTGGTCGCCTTGCCAGTTAGTTTAGATTTTTAGCATAGATAGGGCTAGAGGCGTCTGTCTCCTGAAAAGGTCAAAACATTATCAATGCCAGGGATAGGCCTATGTAATAAGTAACTATTAGTTCTCTGTTGGTGGGACAGACGTATCCCAATACTTTTTTTTGGCGCTGGCCTGGTGATCAGTCTTTTTTCTTTGTCTTTTTCTTCAATTCTGTGCTTTTTAACATGTTTTCTGTGCCTTTGATCATTTTGTATGTGGGGGGCGCAATATAAATTTTAAATATTATTATTATTATTAATGGTACCATTAGTTACAGATTACTGTCCAGAGGTAAGTTAGTGTGTAAGCAACCCAGAATATAAAACACATCCGAAATGTTTAAGTGCTCAATTTTCATATCAGTGTGGAGCCCTCGAAAAGATGCCTTTACTGAGCCTGGTTCACGTCAAAAATAGAGGTAAACAAAGGGAGTTAAGACATATGGTTAGCTGTAACCAAAAGCTCTTATGAGGACGAGTTGACAGTCCTGCGGTATTTCTGGGCTGAAGAACGCGCTGCTGCTTGCAAAACTTGTCTGCCCATGTGCCCCTCGGACTGAAGAATAACTTGTAGGTAGCATGGCGTGAAAGTTGAAGAATATTTCCAACATGTCGCCTGTATTATATCTATAATAGGAACACCCTGAAAAAGAGCCCATGATGTTGTCATGCTCCCTATTTGGTGAGCTTGGACTGAAGCAGCAGCTAATTGAGGGGGTGTTTCGTGCCAGAGTAGGTGCACAACACACCTGTGGTATGGCTGAGAGTGAACCTGGGCACTAACCACACCGTTAAAGCTGTTCGCCTGGTAACTTAGGTGCAGGACCAGGCAAAGACCCCGAGGCTGGGCAGTAGAGGGTGGTAAGGTTGTAGCTGGTAGTATGGCTTCGATGATCCACCGCGAAAGTGTACTAGTTGTAATGAAAAGCTGTGTATTGTTCCTGCACAGCTCCTTGGTAAGTGCTATATAAAATTTGAGGATCCGGACGGAAAACAAAGTTTATCTTCTGGGACACTTGATGATGAAGTCAAGCTCGGGACAAAAATTTCTGGAGGGAAAAACCTTGGTGATTGGTTCTTGATAAACCCCAGCCTTTTTTCCCCCTTTAAGTCTTCATGATGAAAATGAATTTAACAAGACAGGTGAAAAATGTAAGGTATAAAAAACGTTTGCACAACCACGGATGTTATTAAAAACAATGTGTCTTCAACAGTGCATTTTGACCTTGCACAAACACCCCGCTCAAAAATTCCCCAAAACAACAAAACAAAACAACAAATTAAAGAAGAAACAAATCTTACAATTTACAGTAAAATAATCATTCTGTTGATCCAAAATGTCCTAAATGGCATAATTTTTGTAAAATAAAGCCTAAACGTTGTGCAGTTTTTCGTAAACAAGCTAGCATTGAGGGGAGCTGTCCTTTGAAGACCACGCTTCGACGGTCATTGCGTGCATGCCTGTGGCTCATTGTTCCGTGCACGGTTTAAAATCACGCACCATCGCTAAATAATTCCTGCCTTAATTGTTGCCCCTAAAGGAACGAGACTTTGAACCTGAAAATTGGAAATGACTTGAATACGTGCGTTTGGTAAAATGTGATCGCTTTGTGGTCCGTAATTTGAAAAATTTCTGAGTGAATTTGTTTACCCTTATCGGAACAGTAAAAAAGTTAACATAAAAAAACGGATATTTGGTATGCATCTTAGAATTTTACTAAAAGCACCGATGGCAGTTGCTTTATGGTTAAACGGGGCACGGCAATACATTGCCATGAATTGACTGTGATTTGGAGAACATCGCTGCAATTGCATAGGGCATTATCGTCGGTTTCATCAGTATTTTCGTGAATAATTTTTGGACGACATACAGAGGAAGTGGGTCCCGACTGATTTTAGATAGAGATACATGTACTTAAAGGTATTGTAGCATCAATTATAGCAGATTGACTTTTTAGTTTCCCAAACTCAAGGATTAACAGTACATCTCTCCAACCCATTGTCCGGTACACCTGAGCTAGACACTAATCCTTCACTCCTTTGTGGGCTACTTTTGCACTGCCTTTGTTTGTGTAATCTGACTAACAAAAGGCACCAACAATAGATTTCTATAATGACGGAACCTAAAAATCACTGGAGCGCAAATCCTATAGTGTCACATGGCTGTAATAATTTTTGAAACGACTGCACTCTGTCACGCGTCAGCACATTGGCGACTGCATTTTTAATTTATCCATGGTCCCTTAGGCTTAGGAGGACTGATGTTAAATAGGCCCAAGAACCTACATGTGGTAATAAAATCATGTTGTCCAATTGGTGTATTGTTCACATGAGCATGTGCTGTCAAAATAGCTGACCTATAGACATTGATGGTACTATACTGGAGACCATCCTCTAATAGTAGATGAAGAAATTCCAGAACTTGTGCTAAAGGTGCAAGAACTGGATCAAGCTGTCATTGAAGACACCAGCAACTCCAGCGATTTCATGCTGAGTTAAACTGTGCATTTGTTCCTTTTCGCCATGATGACAGGATGACTGAAGACACCTTTTTCGAAAGGCCTCTTGTTTCCAGCGACTTCCTGATAGCACCCAGGCAGCTAATTGTATCCCCTCCCGCATTGGATGAAGTTGATTGCTGTGGCAAAGTTTGGGAAGATCTGGATGCTTTGGTAGCAGTAATGGTAATTGAGTTGTTAACTCTAGTATAAGTGGATACCAAAGCTGTGTCTTCCACAATCATGACAATGGTGCTATAAAGAGCACTGAAGCCTTCTATACTCAAACTTTCTGAAGGCATCTTGACAATAGGGAGACGGAGGAAACATGTAGCCTGCCAGGTTGTTCCAACTGATGGAGAATGTATCTACCTTCCATGCTTGTGTGTCTGCATGCCATGATATGAAGATGGGGAGTTGTGTGTTCAGTCATGATGCGAATGGGTCGACTTTTGGCTGACATTCTAGAGTCTGTACAACGTTTTCAAAAACCTCTGGGAGCAACTGCCATTCTGTGCGATCGTTGAAATTTCTTGACATTTCGGCTGCCAAAATGTTCTCTACTCCTGGGATAAACTCTACTGTCAGTGTTATCCCTCTGTGTAGACACCATGTCCAGACCTTGGTTGCTAGGTTAGACAGCTCTTGTGAGTGTGTTCCCCCTGTCATGGTTCACTAATGCTTGAAGGGCATAGTACACCAACAAAAGTTCTAGATGATTGCTTTGGACCATCTGTCTCCCATCCGGATGTCTGGCATCATGTAAGCACCCCAACCTTGGAGTGACGCATCTGTTTGTATTGTTGCATCCAGATTCGGAATGAGAAGGGTCTGACCATTTCAAATCTTTATGCAACTGATCCAGGTTTCAAGTTCTTTTTTGGATGCCTGAGATAGGAGAACTTGAGACTTGTACGAGTTGTTTTGGTGTAGTGCTGCAATTTTGTCCTGTTGCAAGTTTCGGTAATACAGAGGCGCTGGAAACACTGCTTGTATGCTTGACGACAGTCGACCGACGAGCTGAGCCAACTCCCAAACTTTTAAGGTCTGTGATAGCAAAACTTCCTGGCAGTGATTGACAATGTGGTTGACTTTTTCTGTTGGCAGAGACAGAGTCATTGCATCGGAATATATGCAAACCCCAGGTAGGTTAACTGTTGTATTGGGTGGAGCTGTGATTTCTCCCAATTGATGAGGAAACCTAGTCGCTGAAGCAGACTGACCGTAAGCTGGACGCTTTCTGTACATTCCCTTAGGGATCTGCCAAAGATGAGGATGTCGTCGAGGTAGAAAACACATCAAATTCTCTTTTCCCGCAGATGTGCTGCGACTGACTTCAAGATTTTTGTATATGATTAGGCAGGTAAATTGGAACAGATTGTTCTGCCATATGAAACGAAGATGTTTCCGATGGTCGTAGTGAATGGGAATCATAAAATAAGCTTCCTTGAGATCGATCGCAGTCATAAAATTATAAAATCATTTACTAGCCTGATACCTTCCATCTTGAAGTGTTGGTATTTTACAAAATTGTTGAGCAAATGCAGATTTATAACTGGTCGAAGTTCCCCAGACTTCTTGGGAATTAAGAAAAGAGACGAAATAAATTGGCCTGCCACTGGTATTTCCACGATGATTGCCCCTTCCATCAATAACTTCTGAACCTCTACTTGATTAATCTCTACATGAGACTGGGAATTCATACATGTTACCGGCACTCTATGCAGGAATTGGAATGGAAGTATCACAAATTCTATTTGTCCGATTGCAGTATCCAACCGTCCTATGTGAGGGATCTCTAAACGGGAACCAATTTTTGAAGATGACTTGTCTGCAACTTTGTTTCTGACAAAACTACTTTTTTGCCTTGAAATCCTCTGATCCCCGATCTGCCCGAAATCTCCCTCGATTTGCTGCTGCAAATTTTGGGGCTCCATACTTAGACTTGAAGGTTGAGCCTTGTCTACCTTGGTATTGGAAGGAGCGGTTGCCACGAAACTTCCGGGTCATCGCCAAGTAGTATGGGGAGAACTTATTCCCTTTATAAGATGTAGCAATGGTTTCCCCGGTCTTAGTCACTTTTGCAGCCAGCTTGGATGCTTTCTCTGCCTCCTCAATATTTTTGGTAAAGTTACCTCCAAACAAAGCTCCCATTGAAGGGGAAATTCTCATGATGCTGTCAAATTGTCTGTCAAGAAGATCATCAAAAGCTTGTTGTCTCAATAGTGCCAGGCTTTGGCTAGCTGAACCAAGCAGGATAAGAGCTGATGTAACATGCTGCAACACTAAACTAGCGTCGACCGACTCTGGGCATGATGCATCCACTAAAGCATCAAAAAGATGTGTGAGAGGCAAGGCTACCTTAAGAATATGATTGTGGGAATGTTTTAAGCTTATCATCTTGGGTTACCAAGAAAGAAGGAGCTTCTTGTAGGGTGACACAACCGAGTGGTTTAGATCATCGGTTTTAAGTTTTGGTGATTTTGTCATCGGGGTGTGGGTATGAGTCCCGGTCGTGACGCTTGTGTCCTTGAGCAAGACACTTCGCTATAATTGCTATCTTCACCCAGGGGTATAAATGGGTACCTGCGAGGGTAGAGGTTGATATTATTTTTTAAAAAGCCTTCTGAGTGCCACGGCAGCTCAGGATGTATACTTCCCAGGGAGCTAAGAAAGATTAAAGGAATGTTATTGGCCCAATGACCAGGGCACTAATGTAAAGCGCATTGAGACGTTACTGTGAAATGCGCTTTATAAGAACTGGTTATTATTATTATTATTAATGAGGATTTGTTCTGGGGCTGTTCTGGGGCTTTGAAATATTTTTCCTGTTCCATTGGAACCTGGTTGGCTTGCATTTCCTTTTTGAAATCTTCATGTGCCAATTTGTTTGAACAAAGTTCTTCCAACCATGTTACTGGAGTGCCCATTGATTTGCGATGGGGTTACGAAATTCACCTAGATTTAACGATTCTGATCCGTCGGTGTTGCTGCGTATTTTGATCCACGCCATCTGTGACCGTATCGCTGGTCGACCCAAAGTTATCTCTGACGGGAAAAACTTCAAAACCAACGGACTCACTGATGCTGGTGGAAGCGAAAGTTGGCCAGGAGTCGCCGGGTTAACTTGGGGTGACATAAGTTGGCCACTGTTGAGGGGCATTGTACCAACAAGGTGGCCAGAATTGTAACGGCATCATTGTCGAGGGCGCCGCCATGTTGTATGAATGCTGCCCTCCAGCGTTTATGCCCACCTGTGAAGGATTCCATTGTTGTCCAGGGAAGGAGTATGGCCCTGGCTGGTTCGGAGGGGCAACCCAAGGCGAGGTTTGTCCGTAAATGCCTTGTGTTAATACAGCATTATGTGCTCTTGAGACCGGGGGACCGGCTGAGGGGTTTCCGGTGTAGAAAAAGGCTCTAGGATACTGCTGACTGGACAAGGCAGTCCGCATTCTTGTTCTTCCAAGTGGCGCTCGCAAGCCTGAGGCGGGGCTGGAGCATAAGATCTTGTTCGTTCAACCCTAGGCAAGGGTGACGAAGTAGACAGTCTGGCTGTGAGGTCTTTGGCCTGTTTATTGTTGGGTTTTCCTTTCTTGGAAGGTATAACATGAGTAGAATCCTTTCCAAATAAAAAAACACTTGAAAAGAATTTTAGCCGCTGAAACGGCAACGTAAAATGTTGATGAAATCACGCAATGTAGCAACGATGAAAATCACACTACATGTATGTAGCGAGTAATGTAAAACACGAGTATACTAAAATCTACCACGAGAAAAAAAGACATGGAATCAGTGGTTGCAGGGTGGGTTTATACATGGGGGACACAGCTAATTTGCATTTTTATGAATGAAGGAATGAACCATTTTCTTCAAAGGGTGGTGCAAACCGTATTATAAGGAACAACAATACAGTGTGAGTCTGACGACTAAGTGGTTTTCCTTTTACATCGTGAACTAACCTGGTAGGCCATTTTGAGGAGTCAAATTTTTTGTTGACTCCACAAAATGGTTGACTGTGTTAGTTCGCAAAGTAAAAGGAAAACCACGCAATTTCGAGGCATATTTGTTCATGACTGGGCTGGCAAGCCTGTGTGAAAGTCATGTTGCGCCTTGTATGGCGGTGTGCCTTATATACATGAAGGTTAACACTTGAATATTGTTTGGGTAATTTTATACGCATCATCTGGCTCTTCATCTGGCTCTGGATCTTCACCTGACCTGTTGGGTGGTGTCATGGGATCCCTCCGCTCAGCAAACCTTTGGCAAGAACTGCTATGATCACAGGCCAGTCTTGGAGGGCCTCAAACAGGAAGGTTTTTTAACAGCCAACTACGTAATTTCTCCAGATGGTGTACAGTCAAAGGCCTTGGAAGATAAAAGTTTCTATGTTTTAAACATTTGAAGACATGCGTATGGCCTAAGCAAGAACACGGATTATGCAAGATATTTTTGCACCCCCCTCACGAGCAAATGTATTGAGTTTTTTATCTGTAGCAAGATTTGGAAAAAAATTATTATGCAGTAAAAGTTTACCTTCATCAAGGTGGTAAATATAGACTATCATCATTCCAAAAACCTTGGATCCGTTGATCAATAAAAGAGCTAATTGATTGCTGGCAATGATATCAGTCTATTCAATTGATGAGAGAAGTTAAACTAAGCAGACAATAGAGAGCTTTAGTTGTGCGCATGTTTTAAAACCACCTACAATAGAAAGAGCTGTAGTTGGTAAGCAGCAATCCTACTCAATTTCAAACAAGATACAACTTTTTCACAAATTATATAAAATGGGCAATGGACACCCATTTGTAGTTAGAACTTTTATTCAGTTTTAGACCATCAAACTTCGTACATGTAAGGAGGGTTCTAACATCTCCTTAGTATGGAGCAATCCATTTAAAAACATTTAAAATGCAATTGATGTTACGAATGAAGACAATTTAGGAGTTAAGAATGATAAAATTCCATTCCAGACAACTGCACTTCTAAAAATATTGAGGCACAATTGCAAGATTAAAGATACCAGCCAAGATGTCTCTACTGCCAAGGCTGTGCTGAGTGACTTTAGAAACAGGAGAGAGCATTCTGCCAAAAACAGAAGAATTCTTCAAGAAGTGGAAGAAAATCCAACCAGCTCTTTTCAGAGCCAATACAGTTCCAAAAAAGAAATCAATACCATAACACTGGCATGACTGGTCTCGTGTGCAGAGAAAGATCAAATTTATTTAACATGTTGCAAAGAATGCAAGCACAATGTTTTGGTCAATTCATTTAGTTTTATTATACATGTATATTAAGTTTACACGACAGTAGATAAAAAGACTAAAATTTACGTACTTGTGTATTTAAAAAATTAAAAATAAATAAAAGAAAAAGAAAAAACAATTGTAAAGGGATGAAACCTGAAAAAATTAACATAAAACAAAAACATTATGTACCTGCTTTTCTGGCAGAGAAGGCAAACGTCAACATGTCATCTACATCACCACTAAATTCCGGAGGAGCACTGTACATTAACTGAGTAGATTTCTTATCTCTCAGATTAATAAGATATGTGGAATGCACCATAGGCACTTGGAAGATCCCTGTAACATTTCTCTTTAAAATGTGTACATACTGCTCAGTCCTTTTGTAGTAACCCTGTTAAGAATGCATAGAAAGCATTAGCTCATTGACATTCATGTTAGTAAGTACATGTGAGTAAGTACATGTGAGTAAGTACATGTATATTAAAGAGTGGTTCTACATGTAGGATGCTCTGAACTATTTAGTATGTGCATGTTTCCAGCACAAGGAGCCCCCCCCCCCAATATAGAAACAATTATTATGAGTCCCTTACCTCACAAAGAAACAGGGTAAAACATTTTTTGGACTAGTGAGGTCAGCGGTGGTAAGTTATTTTGGACTTGCCTAATGTAAATGAATGTAAAGAGCTAACAAAAATACACCGCCAGACTTCACCATTTGTAATGAATACGGCCGTAATTGTGACTCTTTTTAATGGACGATCCAACAGGTAAAAACATCAGCCAGCCAATTTAAAATGGATTTGTGACTAAGGGATTTTAGTTCTTTGAGAAGGAAAGGCCACTCCGCAGCTTGGTTTGATTTTAAGTACATCGACCTACATGTCAAGCGTTCTATATTGATCTATTATACGTAAAGCACTCAACCTAACATACATATAGACACACGGCAAGTGGTGGTTAAACACTTGTCGACCAATCCCTCAATTAGTATACGTTTATATTTGTAAAGTTTAGATAGGCCTTACTGTTGAAAAATCCACTTGACAAGTGACGCGAAATGCAGGCAGCATTGCGAGTGTATAGACCCCTAAACAATGCACACTCCTTGGGAAACATAAGAAGTCACATCATTTGTGTTTACAGACTTTATTTAATGGGCATTTCCTGGCTTCTGCTGTTATTATTTTGCAAGGTTTCACTCTCTGCCACATAAACTGGTGTAAGCAAAACGTGCTTTTGATTTCCTATAGCAGTAATTCACAAAGGGTTTTACTGCTACCACCAGTCCAAAGCAGTGGTGACTATTCCCCAGGTACAGTGTATGCCCAATTGCTAGGGTAGACCAGGGGTAAAGCGATCCAATGAAAGGGCCAACCATTATTCCCTGTGGATGCTCCCGAGGAATAGACTAATGTAGTGCCAGGTTATTAATGTGGAACAATCCTACCTGGACAGGCTTAATACTTTGGGAAAGAGATTTCTAAGCGTAGAGCGTTTTTATACCCATCTTTTATGCTAAACAGATAATTTTGAACACCTACTTTAACTGTAAGTTTCTGAGCATTTTTAAGGTTACATGTAGCAGCAAGCATTTCAATGTTCTCACTTTCATCAAGATAAACCTAGAACTGAATATTTTAAACATTCTGCTATACATTTCCCCAAACAACTGCCAAAGGGTACGATGACCAAAGCCAACCATACAAAACAACTTACCAGCACCCAAATCTTGCCAGCCAATGGACATTACATGTAGCAATGGATACTTCTAGACATTTTTCCCATGCCCAACTCGTTTCTCCCATGAATATTGCTATGCAAAGTCTTGTGTTTTTCATTTTATACACAGAAATGATTAGGTCATGTAGTACTTGTGCTATTTGTGTGTTACTCTTACATTCTTATGATCTCTACATGTAGTAGGTAGGACTTGATATGTACATGTAGTTAGCCTTCTGTTCTTTCTGTAGTGATTGATCACCGAAGAGATCCATTTATAGCACTACATGTTATGTATGCTAAATATGATTGGTGTGTGGATAAACCAGATAAATGTTTTTTATATAGTTAAACCCTGTAGGATATATTGTTTATGGATGACTGACAATGATAGACCATCAACGAAAAACAACTTATCAGCATAGAAATTAATTGCTCTTGACATTGTCCCATGCGTAACAGGGCTGTCCATGCATAACGCTGTGTAATGTCTCAAATTTTTCATCTGCACAGTGAAAAGATGAAATCAAATACAAACATCATTCATGTCATTAATTTATGTGTTACTCCTAATGGTGTGTAGGTAGAAGTTAATGAGATAATGAAATTGTTGTTTATTCTGTAGTGATTGGTCACTGGAGTGATTCTTTCGTAGAACCATGCCGCATGTCTAACTGTGGTGTAGATTAATCCAGCCAGTGTTTACTGAGATTTTTTCTTTCTTTTTTTTCCCAGGTGTATGTATTCCTAATTAAACTTAGCTTTTAAATTAGGTTTATAATGCTTTTTAAAAACTTTCTGTAGGGCAACAATAGCTATTGTCCCATGCATAACAGCAGTGGGGTTGCTATTTTCAAGGTCTCGCCAATAGTTAAACTGAGGGAGCATTAGAACTTTTTTTAGCATATGTACTTCAATTTTTTAAACTTTCGTTGACACATATTTCACATTATTTTGAAACACCCCATGTACGGGAAGACATGCCAGACATGTACATAGCCAGACATCTTGAGACATTTCTGGTGAATACGGGGTTGTAGGAAACACTAATATCAACTGAGGAATTCCACAAAATACCCAAAGATGTGCAACCCAAGTTGCATGGGGCAACTGATGCAATTCCTCATTATCAGCAAACAGTGCAGTCAATCTGGACCGACTACTTTTGAAGTTCGATTGCCACACCATAGAGTTCAAGGACAAGAAAAATAAACCTTTCTGCTCTCAAGTGACAATAATGGAGTCCGGGATTGTTCCCCCAGGACACGAGATGGTGCTCCATGGCAAGACGAATGAAACCGTACCCCTTGGTGGACTGGGAATGATAGAGGCTGATATGAACAGCCAATTATCAGACGATGGATTGATGATTGCTAGCACACTCGTTGACACCACTAGGGATTGTTACCAGGTCAGAGCTTTCAACCCTGGACAACAAGCGGTCGCCATTAACAAGGTTACTGCTGCTGGTACTATAATTTCTGTGGACAAAGATGGAGACGCATTTACTGGTAGTGACAAACGTTCCTTCAATACAAACTTAGAAACTTACATTGAAGGTACACTGGAGAAACTGTCCAAAATCAAAATTTAAAATGTGGCATTCAATACTACTAAAGCAAAACGCATCGCTCTCACAGGCCTCAAGAAAGATCAGAACATAGTCATAAAACAATTTGACAAAGTGTATGTGTTATGAACAGATCAGACTACTTACAGGAAGGTTTAAGGCAATTATCTGGGCCACACTACGAGGCTGTTTACAGGGATTTAATGGGTGAAATCACTGCTATGGTCTACCGGGCTGTATGCAATCAATACATGTATGTGGACAACGTTAAAAACTTTTTAAAAATTGTGTTTCTTAATCTGAACAATTACCAGATCAAAACTCCCAGCCTTTACCTCCTACCGAAGATCCACAAAAACCCAACGGGCGGAATACAGTTTGTGGGAAGGCCGATTACCAGTGGTTGTGGGGCTCCAACTCAACAAATCTCAAAATACATGGATTTTTCCTGCTCCCTATCGTCAAGCAACAAAGCACATATATAGACTCCTATATAGACAGGTTCTCCAAAAACTTAATCAATTGACGATGGGACAGGATAATCTCCTTATCGCACTGGACACTGTTTATATGTACACCAACAGCCCACAGAAAGAGGCAATAGACTCAGTTTGTGATGCTTTGGAACAAGCAAAATCAGGACTCTACACAATACCTAAACCTTAAAAAAAAAAACACACAGTGTCTTTTAGAACTGATCTATGGCGCAAACGTCTTCAAATTCAATACCAAGTTTTCATACAGACAAAAAAATTGGCGTGGCAATGGGTAGTGTATGCAGTGCTGAAATATGTGACATCACCCTATTCAAATACAAAATAGAAACTACATGTATACTCCCTAACAACCCAGAGATATTGGCCTACATGTACATGAGATACAGAGACGATGTTTTAATAATTTACAATGGCAACAAAAATAAAGCGTTGGATTTCATTAAGATGTTAACACTCTGCGGGAAACGCCTGTACTCAAGCCGTAGGCACTTTTTAGAATTTTTGTTAATTTAATTACAACACTTTGTTTTCATTAAATTTCGCTGAAACTAATTTTCATCCAACCCTGAACAGTCCTTAACAAGTGGCTGAACCGATTTTGCCCTAGAGGTCATTCATCGGGTAGGCCAGTTGTCACAAATGTGGGTCGGAACCAAAGCGGCATTCGTTTGTGCAGTTGTGCAGTACAAAACTTGCCGCCGCTGGTCTATGGCTGTTTGGTGTATGGATTGTATTGGACCAGAATGTTAATTTCTTTGGTGTGTGTGTGTTCAGTGAACTTATATTCAACTGTTCAGACCATTAGAACAAGATCTGTGCACCCCAAACACAGTTATTTACACCCCAAAGTAAAACGCCAAACGCGCCAGTACGCCGGTGCAACAGGGCAAATATTTTAAGGTGGTTTCCTGAAGGGTTTTAAACAACCTGCACCCAACTTTGAAATTCACTTCAGAGATCTCCGACTAACAAATCACCTTTCTTGACCTCATAATTTACATAAGGCAAACGATTTCAAAAAGAAGGGAAGCTTGATACTCGAGTAGGAACAAAAAACCAGACACGTTCCAGAATCTTGCTCGAGATTCTGCACATCCTGAGTCTGTATTTGGTGGCGTCTAAATGAGGTGAAACGACGAGATATAAACGCAAATGCACACACACAAAAGACTTCGAGAGTAAGGTCAACTTTGGTTAAAGAAAAACTGATAGAACGTGGATACAACACAGAAGAATTGACCCGCTTCATGAAATCAAATGATGACCACAGGAATTCAATGTTGATTGCACCATGCACCTAACATCAAGAAGGAAACAAATCCACCTCTGGTTTTTATATTGCCTTTCTTCCCACAAATACACCACTTATCTCAAACGTGCACTGTTGAAACACTGACACTTAATAAATGACAGTGATTTCCATAACAAACTCTTTCCTGTACCCTCTCTGTTGGCCTATAAAAGACAAAAGAACCAACTAATGGACAATAGACCAACTAATTCAGGCTAGATCGCTACTAAAAAGTAGGGGGGACGGGCAGGCGAGCAAGTCTTGAAAAAATACATCTTACATTATTTGCAACCCACACCATTACTTTTACATTCAATTTCTGTGTTACACTTGTTCCCTATTTTTTTGTTTGACCAGGAGGCGAGTTACAGGGGGTAACAATAACATCATCCGAAATGGGGTTTGGGCCTGGGTTTCCCTTATGTAAAACCGAGATTCTACCAAATACAAACATCATATTCACAATTCTTTTTAGTTGGAACCACATTGCGACAATTTCTTCAGTAAAATTGAGAGAGTTTTGGATGTTTTTGTTTCTTCTTTCGTTTTTCTTTTAGTTTAATTCATATTTTTTAGAATAACAAAATACTAACACCAAACTGCTCCCATTTTATTTTAATGGATTTTACTACATTTTGTGCGTTGTGCGACAATTATAACAAAATGTAACACCGTGCGCGCACACACATACTTCCTTTGTGGAGGGATCGTGTACCGTACATTATAGCATACACAAACGACGCATAACTTGAATACTAACAAGGTATGTAAGCGGGATTTTGTCGTCTATTGTCTGTATTATAGAAACGGAAATATGCCCAAAATACCTTTCTGCGCGTGGTCCATCAGAAAAAATATGAAAATGAAGAAAACATTTCACCGTTTGTTCGCTATTCTTTTATTTGAACAAAAATTGTAATGAAATATTAAATAAAGAAAATTGTGTATTTTATTATATTTTGTTGCATATTTCTAATGAACACTGAACAGTCAATCAAATAGTTGGGGGGACATCTGATATGCTGTCCCCCCCAGACTAAAAAGTGGGGGGGACATGTCCCCCCCGTCCCCCACCCATCGACGCCCTTGCCTACTCAAAGAAATGGACGAACAGAATTTGCAAATCCTGCTTGAATTACTACAGGAACAACAGTCGGGTACACAAAATTAAAGAAAGATCAGGGCTTGTATCAAGACAAGATTACTTAAACTATAAACAAACAAAAAATACTAATCTCTCTGGATCCTTCTGCCCAAACAAACTAGACTTTGATCACTCCTTGTTGCAAAACTTTCATAAAAAGGATATAAAAGCCAAAATGGTGACTGATGAAGTGCAGCTTATATAACGCACAGAAAATATGTTGAGCCATTCCATTAAATGTACAAACATAAGTGGCTCAGTATTTATCACCGGATAAAAGTTCTTTTTACTGAGTTCAAACAACCCCTTCCCCTTCCAAACCCCCCCCCCCCCTCACCTTTCTCTAAACAAACCCCCCCCCCCCCACTCTTTCTTTTTCTTCCGTGTAGATGCATAAAAACATCAAAGATTAGGTCTGTTTTAACCATTGCAGATAAATACTAAGAATTGAAGAATGTTTGAAATTAGAGTCTTCTGCAAGAGTGGGCGATGCAGATAAATACTATGAATTGAAGAATGTTTGAAATTAGAGTCTTCTGCAAGAGTGGGCGATGCAGATAAATACTATGAATTGAAGAATGTTTGAAATTAGAGTCTTCTGCAGGAGTGGGCGATGCAGATAAATACTAAGAATTGAAGAATGTTTGAAATTAGAGTCTTCTGCAAGAGTGGGCGATGCAGATAAATACTATGAATCAAAGAATGTTTGAAATTAGAGTCTTCTGCAGGAGTGGGCGATGCAGATAAATACTAAGAATTGAAGAATGTTAGAAATTATAGGCTACGTTAATGAATTCAGTTTTCTTATCTTTAAGTTTTAGTTTAATGGCTAGTATTTGAGGAACAATCATAGTATAAGTTTACTTTTGTGATTTTAATCAAAGCCGTGCTCTGAAATTAACAAATATTAGCATCTTAACATTATGGTGTTTTATTTTTAAGGCCCAAAATACCTTCAAAGGCTCAGAAAATTATATGGTTCAGTATATTTGTTTGAAGATGTGAATAGATTGATGAATGCTGACAAAGTGTGGAAGCATTATAGTTGTTTGAATACTGTTTTTAACCATGCAAGCGATCTAATCCTGCCATTGCTAAATATTTGGGATTACCAACCTGATGGCAACTCCTGTGATTTGCACACTGACTCAGTTTTCAGTAACTGGTATCCCCAACGTTCAATTAGCATCTCTACCTGTCTACAGAACAACCATAAATAAAGATGTCTCACCTTGTTGTTAAAGGTGTTTTGATCAATGGGGATTTTATTATTCTCACTACAAATTGATACAAATAACAATGTAACAGTTCAGCAGAAATACCAAGCGCACCCTCAACAACTTACATTGATAAACCATCTTGCCATGCTGCTATTAAAGCTCTTGTAACATCTCTTCTTGTTTAAATGCAAATTCATTCTCTTTGAGATATCATCTGCACCAAAATCATGACACTAAACTGATTGATCAGGTTCACAAATATGAGTGTTACTCATTACCTTCAGGATCTTCACTCGCTGACAGTCTCTAACCAAATTAACTTCCAAATACAGACCCTGGTTTTCAAATGTTTTAACAAAGACTCTGCAGCTTCATACCTACATGTACGTGTACATGTATGGCACTCCATCAACTGTGAAAGCAAGCTAGTAGCCTCCGATCATCTACAGTGCACTTAATTACTCGTTGTACCCAAAACCTGCACTACTACTGGCAACAAAAGCTTCCACGCTGCTGCCCCAAAACTTTGGAACAATTTAACCTACAGTATCCGCCACTCTACCCTCTCTCAAAACACACTTGTTTTACTTATTCCGTTTATTTTCCTCTTTTTGCTAGTTGTTTAATTTTGTGTTAAGTGCTATGTTACTTTCTCTAGTTAGTTGGCGCAATGCTCTGTATTATTATTAGTCTCCCAAATTCTGAAAAAAAATTACTCTGCGGCAGTAGAATAAATAGCAAGACAACTTCCCAAAAGACCTTAAGCTACACAGCAAGTAAATATATACACATGGTGTAACCGCAAACCAAAAATACATCACTATTATTGTTATTATTAAAGTATTGAAACATGCTTGGGGCAGTTCAGGACTGGTGTCATGCGCGCCTGAGTTGCAAAGCGAAACAATAAAGTTCTGGGCCGTTTGTCACCCTATTGGCATGATTGGGACAAGAATATTCTCAAAATACCCTGACATATGATTTAATTAAACAAACAAGAAAATCAGTTAATGAAGTACACTTGAATATTGATATGTTTGAAGAGTGATGAGACATGTCCACTCGACTTCTCTATACAGTCATGAAAGTGTGTACTTAGTTCAAGTAAAACTCTTTATCAAAAGTAACCACAACAGAAAATGTGCTCCTTTGTGTTTGAACAATTAGCTCTCCTTTGAAACTATTTTTTGTCAACTGTCTATGAGTATTCCTACCCAGACATAAAATGTATAAATATATTCCATTCTTGGTACGCGTCTATTTTCACCCAAGTGAGAAGACTCCTTCGTTAACTGGATGTTTTGCAAAAACGTCCAGTCTTAAATTACAGTGCACTGATTATTAAATACTCAAAAAGACAATTTCTAAAATGATGGGCCCACCATGTTTTATCGCATCATGTGATAAATATTATTTCTGGACTGGAGCTATATACAGCAAGTCCGCCTGTTGTCATCACCGTCTGTGATCAGTGGTCACCTCTCGGGTTGTCATCTTGGCCCATCAGTTTGTCAGAAAGTCGCTGTTACCACTAGCTCAAGTAGCCCTCGGAAGACCTCTGTCAGGTGGTTCCTGTCAGGTGGTTCCATTCAGGGGTTGCTGGGGTCCAAGTTGTTATGAGGGCTGTCCATGACCATCAATTGGCTGTACTTCAAGGCTAAAACCCAGGCCTCACAGCCATTGTATGTTTTTAGGACAAATCGCCTTGAAAATTCGCTCCTGCACTTCCGTACGGCTGCGCCTTGCCTTGAGATGTCTGGAATTTGCTACAAAGCTTTGCGGCATACATGTACCTACTTACCAAAGCTTAACACGTCTCACCCATCACTGTCTCTCATTTTGCATAATCTCTCATGAATATTTATAAATACATACCATGGCTCACTGCTTTACAAATACACAAAATAAGGTGAGGTGAAATAAATTCAAACGCTTTGTAAGTTCATTAATGACTAGATACACTGTAGACTTGTGTAAGTCTGCTATGCTGGAAAATATGAAATAAAATAAATTGACATCGACCTTGACAACTGGCAACATTTTTAAATCGAGAGTGCTTCACTTCTGAGCAAATCCAAACGAAAGTCGACTGTGAATACATATATATCTAACTGGTTAAAGTTGGATGATATGTCAGCATGCCAATTTTTCCTCCTACACATGTATGCCATTGTGCCAGCAGTACTCTCAAAGAAAACAGATTTCAGCAATTCCAAGAAAACAATCAAATCGGGGGGAAGTGGAAAAATGGAAGATCCCAGCATTAACCGTTTAAAAAAATGATAGGGATTTGAGAAACTATGAACACAATGTGCTTCCTTTAATAAGTTTTTGAAGGGCTGAGTTTGACTTCATCCACAATACCTTCTGAACCCTCTGTGATACAGTTTCAATAGTTCAAGTAAATGAAATTATTCCATAAAGGGTTGGAATGCATTACTTAACCACACGAGCTGTTTGATAAAACCCTTTGTGACCCATTATTATGCAAAGTGTACAATCTACACTTAAAGTATAATTACCTTTTGATTCATGCCTCCCCAAAAGTTGGAGTACATTTTTGTTGATTCCAGCATCGGAGCAATAACTGTTTTCTGATGAGCCATTAATTGCATTAAAACATCTTGGTTTTCCAGAAAGTTATCTACATCAACAGCCTGTATTCAAAGCAAACAGATGATTAACAAATTATTATTTTGAATATAAATCACAATATGTAATACAGTAATTGAAACCCATTTGAAATTTAGATGACTCTAAAGCATGCACGGACAACATTTGTATTTTGTCAACATTGGGATACAAGCAACAAACTAATTGCATTAATATATTCTCTAAAACTTCAGCATTTGAAGCTAAAATATTACAAGGGAAGTTTTCCAGTTGACCTTCTTTATACCATTTGTAAACACAGTTTAAAAGAAACATATCATCTGAACCGTATGTCATTTAGTCATATTCTTTATCTTGTAGCTTATCAACAATCTTGGTATTGTGGCAGAATTGCAATTATTACACAGGCTTCCAAATCACAGACAACACCAACGGCAATTTCTGTCGGTGCCCTATGCCATTGCCGCAATGTCCTCAATATCACTGACAATTCATGGCAATACATTGCCGTGCCCTTTTTAACCAACTGCTGTCGGTGCCTTTAGTAAAATTGTAAGATGAATACTAAAAATCCATGTTTTTTTCTCGTTCTTTTACGGTTCCGATAAGCGTAAAAAAATTCACTTGAAAGTTCCCCAAAACACAGACCGCATTGTGATCACAATACACAATACACGCATTCACGACGTTTCTAATGTAGTCTGTGATCTTGTTCCTTTGGGTGCAACAATAAAGGTAGAAAACTTTGGACGCTAGAGGGCGTTGAAAACAATGCAATACCATGATAGTAAAAGCCCTCTATCCCATTGTATTACGCGATAGATCACAATACCTGTTTGAAACACCTTGAGCAAAGACTTTACGTGTCTGTGCATGCTCGGGGAAAAAAGTTTTTCACCGCAATATTCACCATCGCTGGTACTTGAGCTAACACCGCACACAGAGCATTCAGCCACTGGTATGCATGCAAAAGCTGTCAACAGCATGTACTTTAACACACAGTTCCTCAGAAATACTACATGTACAATGTAGCTTGTTTACGATCAAAATCTGCAGAACTTGTAGGCTTTATTTTACAAAAATGACACCATTTAAGTAGGACATTTTGGATCAATATAAAGATTAATTTACTGTAAAATGTAAGATTTGTTTCTTCGTTTGTGCAAATTCAAAATGCTGTGGTGAAGACGCTTTGTTTTTGATCACAATTGTGGTTGTATAAACATTTTTTCAACCCAAGTTTTTTTCACCTGTCTTGTTAAATTTTGTAAAATTTTGTTTTTGCCATGATGTCCCCCAAATTCAAAATGCCATGGTGCCCTTTTTACACGTACGAAATTGCTGCAATGCCCTTCAAGTTCTAGAAAAAGCACAGCAATGTTTGCCGTGCCCTTTTGAACACGAAATTCAAGGCCTGATTACAGGCAAAATGAGAATTTGATCCTGGGGATAACTAGACCTATCCCTCAGGCTTAAAGATCATCAACAGATCTAAAGGTAAACAGACAAGGTCAATTTGGGGGGATTTATTCTGCTGGTTGCACAGTTATTGTTCAAAACCCTCTGTTATCACACAGAAACCTTGGCAAGTGGACTGTTGCACCACGTTTACACTAGATCCAGAAAAGGTGGATCCCATGCCACGTTTACACTAGTGCTTGATCCGGCTCCGATCCCAAGTTTGGACCGGATGTATAATGATCATGACGTCACCGCTCATTGCAAAGAGCTCAAGGGTTACATGGAACAGATAAAAGGTCAGAATTATAGCGCGCCATATTTTCAATTCAATACAAAAACATTGAAACCAGTTTTAGGAATATACAATTAGAAGAAAACTCACTAAAAAGCGACAAGTTTTTTCCTCGCGACGACAGTGCATGCTGCCATCCCATAGTATTCATCACCTCGATCCCACAGATGTGCTTGGTCCTAGGGCCTAGTGTACTA
>JAUELU010000030.1:5870216-5881225 GCA_032357145.1 Evasterias troschelii | reverse complement strand
GAGCATGTCCGGCTTTTTTTTAGTAAGTCGCAATGTAAACTTGACCCTGTGGCGAGGAAAATGTGTTTTTTTACACATAAGTTGCTTTTACTATGGCGATTTTTTTTATGCAACATAAAAAGGTACAATCTACCTTGTCGAGGGTACTAGCCAAATCGCCACGTAGCCCAACATTGCGTTAGAATGTACTCAACTTTCGTACCCAACACATTTACTCAGCAAGTTTTGACACTTCTTTTTTAGAGTGTAGACTCCGTCGAATCTGTTCTAATTACTCTGATTTTTCCAGCACTCACAGGAACTCAAGAAAAACATTATGTACTTTTGGAGAAACTGTTAAAGGAAATGTCTCTTGTTGCTACTGACAATTTGTTCCTGCATCCATGCAAACAAAAACAAAAACAACCCATTTACACACAAAAATCAAACAATCAAAAAGTTGTCTGACAAAATGTCCCACACGTGATTACAGCTTATGAATACTGTTCGTTTGAGACACTTTTGGTAAACATTAGCACAAATGGTAAACATTAGCACAAACAACTATATGAGTGGAATGCACCCTGGTACTCTCTGACTCACGAAAACCAATGTTTGCGAATGAGCCAATTAGCATCCAAATCTCCCACTAGCAATACTTTTTAATGAAGTTCGTGAATGAAATGGAATGTTGGCTTTGAAAATGTGGCTGTTCAAACTCGGAATAAGACGTCTGGAAGACGCCTTGATGATTTAATAGATCATACCTTGCCTTAACATGCGGTAGCTTATCCTCTGAAGGTTCTGCTATGTTCTGATTTGTTTAAGACATGTTCACAGCCTGTGAGGAGATCAGAGTTCCAGCCTGCATGAATGGAATCGCCTACTCTTCCACCCACGTGCCAAACTTCATCGGCAATAATCAAGATGAGGTTGAGGTCCTCGTGGAAAACTTATCCCCATACTTGGATGAAGACTGCAGTGCTTACCGCCGTCCCTACCTCTGCTCCCTCTACCTTCCACCCTGCAAAGAGAAGGCCATTGTACCCTGCCAGGAGCTATGCCTGAAAGCAGTCACTGGCTGCTCAGGGGGATCAGTTGGGACATTTTGGGATGAAGTGAGAGGGTCTTGCTCTTCATTACCAGAGGAGACAAATGGCGTCATCGAATGTTACAACGGTAGTTAGCGCAAGTGCCCTTTTTATTCAAAGTTGTCTTATTCTGTTGTATGTATACTTTTCATGAGTCCTGCGGTGGGCCCGACTTCATACAATTCTAAAGCAGAAGTCATTGTTTAACAATTTTCTTGTCAAGTGTTTATATATTACAGAGGACAGGTAGTCTTCCTGATATTAAAATTCAGGTTTCTGTCAACTAAAAGTCAAATCTTTTTTGTTTTAAATAAATCTCTGGTTATTGTCTTGTTCGCAGTAAATGCAGTTTCAGTAGATGAGGTGAGCAGTCACAATGTTTTTGACCTCGCCATCAAGTCTGTTAGTTGTACCTACAACCTTCTGCCAGCATTCCAGCCCAAGTGGTTTAATCCTGACGGAGTTGAAATCACAGATGGTAAGAATTTAATCTGTTTTTTTTTATCCTCTGTGAGATGTAGCTGCTTGAGCAGCATGTTTACCACTTTGTTTCAATATTGTATGACATGAGCAGCCACTGGTGAACAATTTGTTTGACAAGAATTTTCAAATTCTAACAAAAACATTATTTAATATTTTGTTGGTTATAATCTGACATAAGTACTCTTCTTTATTATCTGTGATCTCCCAGATGTTAATTCCCGCATCAAAGTCAACTACGTGTCGGACAGCATCACAGAGCTTTCCATGAGCGATTTCACTGACTCAGTCGACGCTGGTACCTATGCTTGCACTGGTTCCCATGAAGATTCAGCAGTCCAAGTTGTAATTGGTGACGTCACTGACATGTATAACACTACTGAACCCGATGAGTGGCCAGGCATACCAGATCAATCATGTAAGAACGAAGGGTTGGATTAATGGTTTTGTTTACAAATTCAACTCAGTAACGTAATTCAAATAATACACTCTGGAAATACAAGTTAATTTTCAGGCAATCAGTTCCAGACAATCTCAAAGAAGGCACACCATTCAGTTATCAAGTTTCAGTGAGGTGAGCAGTCATACTGTTTTTGACCTCACCATCAAGTCTGTTAGTTGTACGTACAACGCTTTCTGCTGAGAACGTCCTCCCCAGGGCAGACAACTTGTGGTGGAGCATGGTCTCGCTGCCCCATGAGTAGCATGAAGGGAGTGATCGGATCTAAATCAGAGATATCCGAAGACATGTACCCACGGGGGTTTCAATTTCAATAGACTTTCAACTTCAGCAAGCATGGTATACAGTGCATGTGCTCGACGAAGTCTCCCACCGACGTGGATGAGGCTGTAGACCTGGTTATACTCTGGAGAGCCAGTTGACTCTCTCACAAAACATCTTGCTTAGAGGAGAGAGCAGTCAGTTCACCTGGGAAACTCTCAGACTGGGCCTGATGGTAGCATATTAACTTCTCAACCTCTTTCTAGTCATCAGCACCCAGGAGTTCTGGCTTATCATCTCCTTTGGTTTGTATCTGGCTGCAACTGATGCCTTCACTAGCTCATTCCACGTGGTGTATTTGTAGCATTCATCTTTGGATAAATGTCTTTAGCCTCTAGAGTGACTGCAATGAAGCCGTGTTGTTTCAACTCGGACTTGGCTTCTCCTGAGTTTTACTGGGTTGGCCAATCAGGCCACCTGTCTTCACGGTAATAAAGGGAAGAGCAGAGCATGTCTGCTCGTCTCGGCTGGTAGTTTGAGGTCCAGACCACGAGTGAGGTCATCAGCTGGATTTTGTTCAGAATTAACATACCCCATGAGGCATGTTGAATTGCCGTTGAATTTCAGCAATACGTTACGTGCACACAAACAATACAGATGTAGCGGCAAGACTCGGACTTGATCCAAAAGGACACTGGTCGTGTCACCCCAGCGGATGATCGAGAGTGTCATCTTCATTTCACTCTTAATCAGTGATGCTAGTTCGGCTCCACAGACATCTTCAAGGGATTCTTATCGTGGCGTTTTCTTTAAACATACTTTGGGGCACGACGGGATCGGGACATGGGACCAGGTTGGAGTCTAACATTCAGGGAGTGGCCACAGTACTTGAAGGTGCAATTAAAAACAAGTCTACATTTGTCATTCTGTCTGTAATCACGATGGGCGATATAACTCTGACGCCTTGCATCACTCGCTTTCTCTTCGTCAGAAACCGCCTCTCAGTAGAACGGGTCGTACCGCTTTACAATCATGCAGGGGAACATCCTTAAGATGAGCCCATCTCTGGCGTAATGCCCGTGCAGGAACGGAATGTTCAGACAGTCTGAGCAATTTTGATGAAAATACGACAGATATACTATATTATACGATGTCTTGGGCCATCGGCTGGTGAAACATCAAGCTTGTCGATCAATTGCCTTTGCATGGTGTATTCTTCTCTGGCAGAGGCAATAGGCATCAATGCATCCTGACCGTCAAGACCCAATAATTCAGCAGCCTCGTCGAGAACCATGGTGACAGTGGATGCATCATCAAGTAAACAGTTGGTTTCCAACTTTACTGTGCAGGGTAATTGGTGGGATTTTCAAGCAAACATCGCGGGGGAGCCAAGGGTTGCCATCTCCGTAGAAAACATAAAAAAATGTGGATCAATTTTTGAATAATTGACCCCATACCCCGGATGGACAATAAGATTTTGAACGATGGTCAGATGGGTTTGATCGCACTCTCTGCACAGCTTGCGTTGATCACAATCCTGGCCTTCTTTGTGCTTCCGGGCACATTTCCAATAACGACTGCCTTCTTTAATCCACTTCAACCTCTCAGGAAGTGAAAGCTTCTTGAAATTAAAGCACGAAGACAACCAATGTTCCCCATCACAAAAAGGATATTTCCGGATATTTAACCTTTTGTCTTGCTGTCGCGGTTTAAGTGCATTGTTTTCTTCTGGCTGTTATGGGAGAGCACTACTGGACTGATCGCTGCTCGTACTTGTGTTGGAATAGAATGTGACGGCACCTTTCCCTTGCTTGGCTCGGTTGGTGAACTGAGACTCGGTTGGTCCGTTATCTTCCAATTGCATATTTTTGCGAGATATTTCTGACGTTTCTTGTTACCACTTGTTGACGTCTTCGTGTCAGATTGGTAGAATGTTTGACTCAGCAATGCTGGGTTTGTTTATATTTTATAGTCAAATCTTTCTAAACAAGTTGTGTTGAAAAACTCTGAATTGTTTAAGAAAACCGTAATACATGTAGCTTGTTAGAATGTAGCTCCAAGAATATTTCCTGAAACAATTTCCTTGATTCATCTAAATACTAATAAAAAACATATTAATTACTGCAGAACATTTTAATTGGTGTTACCGCAAACCTCTCTTAGTTATTTGAATTAGTAAAAACTATTCTTATTTCCGAAACTATCCTATTATTAAGAAAGCATAAACAATGCTTAGGTGGATTTGTGGAACATTAAAATATAAAATATTTTTTATTTGAAACATAATGGTTGTTTTGAGCAAGGAGTTATCTTTATTTAAATGTCTTTGCTTTATTACAGCTCAAGTAACAAGTGTAACAATCACAGTAAATGGAGCATCTGGTTCATCATTTGATGTGGTGGCTGGTGAGGAGCAAACGCTTGTCTGCACAGCAGTCGGTGCCAGACCACGTGTAGGAATAGACTGGACCAATAATGGGGTCAGTATCTCTGGTGACACTGAGACAGAAAGTATCAATGGAGATACAATTGATACTACTAGCACCCTCCTATACACTCCTACTAGGAATGATAATGGTCATCAGTTTCAATGTGTAACAACAGGACAGCAAGCTGCAACATCTCAATCACAACCAGTCACGCTCAATGTGCACTGTAAGTCAGTTTTTGAAGTACAAATATGGAAAACCTAAGGTTCTAAATTAATTTGTTGTGAAATCAAGATCAATGATAATCTTGTTTACCTATTGGTTAGGATTACCTTTATGTCAAACCGAAGCGTTAATTAAGAATTTAATTAAACATCGAGTAGTTTAACTGTCAAACTAGAACACCTTTATATTATTCTAGGAACACTGTTCTGTTTGTGCTGCACGGTTTGCATTAGAAACCTCAGTTGTGAAACATACAATGTGTGTTTCGCTGGTTCTTTCTACAGTTGCCCCTGTTGATGTAGTGGTAGAGTACAGTCGAGGTACAATCACCTGTTCATCTGTTGCTAACCCAACCGTGGCTAACAACCAGTATGTCATCATTCTGAATGACAGAGATACATTTGCAGGGAAGACATTACCCTACGACCCTGACAGTAATGGCTGCACGACAGTCAAGTGTACTACTACCAATACCATAGGAACGGGAACAGGCTCGCTAGCAGAACAGCTGTGTTCAGTTTCAAGTAAGTATATTGTATTGGTAATAATATTCCGTTTCTTTCTAAAATTCCAATTTTGAAAAGAAGTTTTCACATTTTGGAACGGTACCTTCGCTCTGAAACATAATTTATATTTCCTTCTTGTATGGGCATGTTTTAAAAACAAGAGACCATTTAACGTCACCTGGAATGTTTCATTTTTTTTAAATATAAGAGTTCATGTTTATTAACAATAAAACATTTTTTTGAGTAATTGTTTGTAAACAATAGATAAAGTTGTTTGGGGCGACTCCGCCCATCCCTTTTTGTGACGTCAATCGAGGAAGACTTTGCCTCGATCGAACATCGACCCCTTGAACTTGCCTGCATTTACGTTGTATATACTCATGCAAGTAGTGAGATTGTACGTTTCGTTTGATTATCCAAAAAAAGGGAATTTTTCTTGCAATTTTCCGGCAAAAATTGCTGCTGGATACAGCAAAACGACTAAAGATGGGGTCAGCCAGCATTTATATCCTGCAGGACCTCAATTATAGGCAGTTACGTGCATTTACGTTACAACAAAACTTAATGATAACGAAGTCTCCGCTCTATGGAATGTTCAAAACAAAATTAACGCCCCTTTTTAGCGATGCCTTAATTTAAATCAGAGTAGATGTAAATTTTGAACAAAGAAAGTTCTGTCAAATTGTCTGGTAAATCTTCTGTAATAAGTATGTTAATAAATATTGCAAAGCATTGTCTACAGGAAGTTAAATGTTGATTTTGTCCAAACATTTTTCCAACATGTTTACAAATTTAAACACACATCAATGTTTTAAAATTGTTAAAAAGTTAACGCAGGGTCGACAACAAGTATAAACAATTGTTTATTTGAAGTGTCGTTTAGTTATGTATCTTTGTGTCAAGGCATAGTTCAAAATAATTTATGAAACTACGATGTCTTATGAACTAGTTAGAACTATTACTGTTTTAGTCCCTGATTCAACTGGCTTTGGTGCTATTATTGGAGCAATTCTGCCCTGTATTGTCATCGGAGCTGTCGCTGTCAGTGTCATTGTCTTCTTCGTGATGCGACGTCATCGACATAGATCGACCCAGAGACGAGGCACCGTTATCGAAGATGCCGATAATGGGTAAACATTACGTCTTGCTCTCACCCTTTCATATGAGTGAATCAAAACACACATGATATGTATTCCCTTGGGTGAATTTGAGATTGAAAGCAGAAAACTCTCGGTGAATTTTCGTGAATCATTTAAATCTCTTTTTGGTGAAAGCTGTGACATAATTTCCACTTCTTACAAAACTGCCATCGATTTCGTTTGCATGGAGGTCATCCCGTAGGGACGAGCACTGATCGGGTTTACACAAAGTAAAGGCAAAATGCAAACATCATGGAAACTGTAACAACTATGAATTAAAATTTGTAAAAAGGAGAGTACTTAATAATAATTTAAATTACTTATAAATTCCAGGGACTTTGAGCAGTCTACAGAACCACGAAGAAATCAACAAACGCCTCATGATGGCCCTTCAATAAGCCAGAACAATCGATCAGGTAATCAAACAAGTATGGCAGACACCTAATTAATGTTGCGTTACTGATTAAGCATAACTTTACAAATGCCATTATAAAAGACATATTAATATACTTAAAATCTTGAATGTAAAATGAGGAGCTTAGTTTGTTAAATTATGAACAGTTGTCGTTCAATAAAAGGGGGAAATTGGTCACACTCCCGAGATATTTAATAAATCAATTTCACACTTGTTATTTATTTTTTTGAAAAAAGGCTCAACAAAACAAAAATGCCGTTGTAGTACAACCCTCCTGCTTAATCATTGTAGTGTGGTTAGTCACGCCTGTACAGTGTATATGTAATATAGTTTACCTGGCAGCGCAAGAGGAACACTCCACATAATTTTATATGTTCTTCCGTGCACCATCACGATTTATTGGAATATTTTGCATAAGATGTTAAATAGGCCTACACATTGTTGGTTTCTCGCAGATAATATTCCGATGGACATGATGACCACGCAACCTGCCTATGAAAGTATCCCAGAGAACAAACTGGTGAGCGGGTCCACTGCGCCTAAAGAAGCGCCGTATGGCAATGTAGGACCCGAATTGTCATTCTCGCGAGATCTCATAGTAATCGAGAACGAGCTTGGGCGAGGTGCGTTCGGGAAAGTGCTGCTTGGTATAGCGCAAGGGATTATGGGAGATCGGAATTGCACCAAGGTCGCCATCAAAACGCTCAAAGGTCAGCAAAGTGACGTCATACGGAATAAACTGGTTTCATCAGATGGTACACAAGTCTCGCGTGTATTTGAAGATTGGGACACGTTAAAGTTCGCGATTTGGTCTTTTACACTTTTAAGCAATGCACGGCAACAATTAGTTCCCAACAATGTTTGAATACTCGCAAGATTTGCACAATGGACATTTGCATCGTTTGGTTGCTCACTTTGCTGATACGAAGTGAAATATTTAGAAATAAGAAACCTATACATCGTTGGTTTACATTTTGTAGATGGTGCTGATGGACAAGCAAAGACTGGACTCCTGCAGGAGTTGGACCTGATGAAGAAAGTGGGTTCACATCCACACGTGGTCAAATTATTGGGGTATTGTACAGAAAAAGGTAAACAGAAGCAAATAATGTATATATATATATATATATTGGGGGTGCATCCCTTTAATATTATAAACCTTTCAATGACCATTTTGACAACATGAGATCCTTTTGAAATGTGTCAACAAACATCGCCGGATTCTTCGAAAAAAAATATATATATATCTTTTGATGTTTCTGGAATCCACCGACAGTACAAAAAAATTAATAAAGAAGTAAGAAACGATCCACAGAAACAATCAGTAAATGCATAGAGACGAACATAAACAATCTTCACTGGTCCGAAGTACAAACATACGAGGGTGCCGCCAACGGCGATAAAAAACATTAGTCCAAACATTGCGAAAATGTGGCTAGTATCTCTGATCAAATTTCAGCAAGTACAGGACATTTTTTGGAACCATCTGCTTTGTTTTGAATTGTCATCTGTTTTGAATTCATGTTCTTAAGGCACAAACTTAAAAACATCCGAATGCTTGAAAGCAGGAGTTTCGATGTTTGACTGATTCTTGGTATCCATGTAATCTCTGTTATCAGATCCCATCTACGTCATCGTTGAATATCTTGGTAAAGGTGACCTTAAGAACGTCCTGATTGGGTGTAGATCTGAAGACACTGGCACAGGTTACTCCAACATACCTGGTATAAGTAAATCACTCTCTAAGACATTGGTCAGTTTTGCCAGAGATGTGGCAAGTGGAATGGCTTTCTTGTCGTCACAAAAGGTATTAGTTCAAATTTATTATTCATTTTTACCGAGGTCAACAACTAATGAAATGTTCTTCGATAAAATGATTCGCGTCACAGTGACGTCGCGTGTTGAGATTTTAGCCAAGACAATTCTGGCGAAATGTTGAAATTGTATTACTAATGTCTTTTGAGTCAGTTGTTATTTTGTCTCAATTCCTCAGTGTATCCATCGTGATCTGGCTGCCCGTAACGTTCTGGTAAGTGAAGACATGGTCTGTAAGGTGGCTGACTTTGGACTAGCCCGTGACGTCATGAATGTCCGTATCTACCGGCGAGAATCAGAGGTAATCATTGAATTATGATGTTTGATCATTCATGTCTGATCTTCACTTTACGATGGTTTAAATTAAGAAAGGGGACATTTATGTTGTTTTGTGTTGTGCGTTGCAGGGAGTTCTGCCCATGCGCTGGATGGCATTGGAATCCCTTATTGATGACGTGTACACAACAAAGAGTGACGTATGGTCTTTTGGGATTCTCCTCTGGGAGATCGTTACACTTGGTAAGATGATAACGATGTACAGAGGGCGTGATCAGTTACACAACTTAATTGTCAGCTAACGCGAAATTTAATGTTTCATTTGATTACAAACAAATTATGAAAACATTATGGCACCCGCTGGTTTATTAAATTGTGAGTTCCTTTATTCGGACGATTTGAAATATTTGAAAGATTCCACTGGAACAGTGTCATATACACCTCATAGAAAAGTTAAACATAATTGTGCAAATCTGATTAATAACAGGTGCGAGGCCATATCGATTTATGACTGCCAGGACGATGGTTGCCAAAGTCGAGGAGGGCTACCGTATGCCTAAACCAAACCATTGCAAGAAAGAGTTGTGAGTAAAAGACGAGTTTAAAATGTTAATCAATGACAGTATTAGGACGTAGCAAAATGTTATCTATGTTTTTCCTTCAACAGGGGATATAAAAACATCAAAAGTATTAACATTGTTATGTGGATCATCACCTTTTTTACGTTATGAAGATTACTAGAAAAAAATAGTTTAAAAAAGATGTTTATATTTTTAACAATTGAACATCGATTATCAAATCTTAATGTTTCCGTGAGTTAATCAAAATTCTCAATTTGTCAAAACTTCTTGGATGTTCATTAGGTATTCCATCATGAGCAGCTGTTGGCTTCAAAATTCAAACGAGCGACCAACTTTCCACAGTCTCTTCAAAGAGTTGGATAAGAGTTTGACAATTGAATCGGTAATATTACGATATATGTTTCATATTTTATGTCATGGCATTATGGTGGGAAAAGGTAATGGTGTTATGGCACCATGTTGCTCACTAATGTTATTCTCAGTATTTCTTATCCATATTTCTCCACCAAACCCAATAATTAACCTTACTTATTAAGTTACGATAACAAACATTTTACACTTTATAATTTGCATTGTGTTTATATTTTTTTTGAAATTACAACCGTCATGTTTTTTTCTTATCAACGAGAGGTGAGCTCACGCCACGCCCCAGTATTCGAGCTATTCTTGATTACGTATTGTGGAAAATAAAATTAAAAATTCACCCGATGTCGTTCAACCGCACATAACAAGTTTGTGTTTAATCAGACTCGTGAAAAATCGATTTCATGCAAAGTTAGTATTGATTCTAGGCCTATCCATTATGCAGAAGTTTACTTTCTCAATTTTATTACTTCACCAAAAATCAAGGCCTTTCAAAACAATTCAGATCGAGAAGATACAGGAGACGGCACCAGTATGATGTGAAATTGTGTGCCAAGTGGTATGAAATGCAAGATATCAATATATTGTGATTTGTTTTAGACACCATATTGAATAATTTAAACCAGACTTAATTTTGTTTTTACAGGATTACATCTCACTTGATGATCTAGACGAAAATATCTACGCAGTGGCAAATATAAATGATGACAACGAGAAACTGTGAGAGTTTGCTGCTAACTCACATGAGAGCAGACAACAAAACGTAATATTGAAAATTGACTAGTCGAAAAGATTCTTCCGACTTTCTGTTTTCCAGAAGTTTTCCACCAAGACCATCTTTATACCATGCACGTTAGAGTGCAAATCTGTAAAAGTATAATAATATGTTTTGCACACCCTTTAATACAATAATTATATTGATTCTAACTTTAAAAGTAGTGTGCAGGAGACATTACACCCTACAAGATTCTGTAGAGTAGACATTACAC
>JAUELU010000030.1:5854171-5864585 GCA_032357145.1 Evasterias troschelii | reverse complement strand
TTTGGCCGTCTTAATCTCATCATTGATCCATGGAACGCGAGGACGGATTGTGATTGTTTTGGTTTTAAGTGGAGCATAATGATCGAACAGGTTACGTATTCTAATGTTATATAATTCAGAATACGCGTCGAGATCATTAAATGAGTCGCTGCACAGATCAGAGGCAGATATATCATTCCGAAAAGCTTCCATGTCAATGGAGTTGATTTTACGAAAAGTTGTCTCTTTTACCGATAGAGATGGTTTAATCCAATGTTGGTAACACAAGATGGAACAGTGATCAGAAAACAAGTAATCAGGAGCAGGTACGTCCTGGATGATAGACTCAGACTTACGGGTAATTAACAGATCCAATGTGTGACCGTGAATGTGAGTAGATTTATCAACGTGCTGCTACAAGTTCAATGATGTAAGCAACTCAGAGAAGCGAGCAGCATCAGGGTTATCTGGTATATCGACGTGGGTATTAAAATCACCAGTGATGACAAGTGGTTCATTGCAAAGCACGATAGATTCCAAAAAGTCAGAAAATTCTGTAAAAATGTTGCCATGGTGACCTGATGATTGGGGAATACGGTGGCCTGTACAAAACGACGAGCCTAAATGACCGAGACCCAGTTCCAACGAGCCATTCGGATAATTCAAAAGATTGACGATCTCCAACAGAGAGTTTTTTAACGTCAATACTACTACGAAAAAGAAGAGCGGTACCTCCGCCAGAACGGTTGCTACGAGGTTGATCAAGGAGTTTGTAACCAGGGGAGTTGCATCAGCTCGGATGGTATCATCAACACCCTTAAGCCACGTCTCAGTTAGAGCAAACATGTCAGCTCGAGTACTGATGACATAATCGACGAAATCAGTTTCTTGTTTCTCAGTGATCGAACATTGAGGGAACATAACTTCAAACAGGAACTAACAGATGGTGCAGCAACACACTCAGAGGAGCGGGGCATTTTAACCAATGTCCGGAATTTCGAAGATTTTCGAAGACAGGTGACAGAAGGTCGATTATTCAAAATCACATTAATTTTATTTTTATGTTTACGTCGACCCGATCGCTTCCCTCTGTATTTGAGTATGCCATTTAACTTTAACAAACGGAGTGAAGTAGAATCAAGCAGTGAACGATGGGATGAGCATCGCAGATGGAAAAGTTCTCGGCGGGAATAGATGTAAGAGTGCGTCATTCTTGTAGAACTACTCTGGAATGTTGAAAACGAATCATTTGCGGTAAGGTGACGAGTGGACAAATTCTCATGTAATTCGTTATTGACATTGAAAATAGGGCCTGGATTTGACGAAACATCCATACAGATCGTAACGTCCTGCGGTGCATCTTGCCTTGGAATATGCAAGCAAGTCTGGCTGAGTCTGTAATGCCGTCATCACAATATTTATTATGATTTTTCATTTTTTGCCCCTTTCAGTCATAAATTACTAATGGCATGCTATATTCAATTTTTTGTTTTAAACAGGCTTGATATGTCAAAACTGATTTCGAAAAATAATTGCAGTCATCATGACGTCATCATACGATTTGTTATGATTTTTTTTCATTTTTTGCCCCTTTCAGTCATAAATTGCTAACGGAGCATGCTTTAATCCAAATTATGTTTTGAACAGGCTTTATATGTAAAAACTGATTTGAAAAATAATTGACGTCATCATCACGTCATCATTTGTCAGGTTATATTATCTTAAAGGTACAGTTTTAACAGTTATATAGACAATGAACTCGATCTCATTAGGCATTAAATATTGTAATATTGACTTGATTATGTGAACACTACAAACTTTCATATTCACTTGAGTAATTTGAAAAAAATTATTAGCGAACAGCTCTGCATTTGTTCACAAATGCAATCATGTCTAATTATGTTGAGCCATGTGTGTCTAAACGGTGAACGGAAAATTAATAGAATCAGATTCAACCTGAAAAAGTGACTGTCCAGAGAAATTGTTGGTTAAATTCCGAAAGACTATACCTTTGAACACCAAGTTCACGGATGGAACACGAGATGGAACACGGTACAAGGAGCACACAAGAAGATTAACGAAATTTATCTTTCACTGAACACAACCAGAGTAGGAAAAGTGCTAAGACGGACTTTTAGAAAACATATAAAATGCGGACAACCTGGAACAACAAAGGCCAACCCAACTCCAAAGTGGTAGGAAAAGTGCTTAGACGGACTTTTAGAAAACATATCAAATGCGGACAACCTGGAACAACAAAGGCCAACCCAACTCCAGAGTGGTGCTTCTACGGCATTGAGATAAGGCCTGAAAAAAAAACTTTTTATTGCCCTTTTGGCCAAAAAATCGGTCGCATTTTTTATTTGTATTTTTTTCAAGAATATGTAGAGGAAAAACCACAGTAGATACACACACAACTTTATGTTTTCAACCATGTTAATGTTCTCAGAGTAGTAACATTCATATGGTGAATACAAAACAAAAATAATCTTTCAAAAACTTCAAGTTTTAATGTATACTTTGTGCTCGATAGACGCCGCTTCTACTAGGATGGAAAAGAGGTCAAGAGCGTGGCCATTGATATAAATCGGGCCCAATCGTGGGCCACACGTGGGAGGATCTCAGTGAGCGTAGACTTGGTTCCAAGTCTGTGATCGTGGTTTTTAGTCGTCCTGATAGCAGGTGGGATCTCGTCGTAGAGATGTTTGTTGTTCTTCTGGACCTTTCAGCTGCATTTGACTCAGTCGATCATACAATCCTGCTTGTTCGACTTTCTGACGAATTCGCATCACTGGCCCTGCTAGGTCCTAGTTTGCTTCATATATCTCGGATCGCACAAGCAGATGCAAAGTCACCTGTGAACTGTCTGATCCGCAGCATCTAGAATGTGGAGTTCTTCAAGGATCAGTTATCGGGCCTCAACTAGCTCTTCAGCATGTACACGCATCCAGTGTCGGATATTATCGGACAGTATGAGGGTGTGAGCTATCACTCGTATGCAGATGATGTCGTGCTGTACGCTGTTGCTGATCCGAAAAGCACCGAATCTGTTGAACTAGCTCTCCATACTCTGTCAAACTGCATTGAACACCTACAAAAATGGATGATGTCAAACATGTTGAAGCTTAATTTTGACAAAACTGAATTCCTTGTCGTCTCTAGCCCTCAGTCCTGTCAGCGTTTATCCAATATCACTCTCACGATCTCTGAAATCTCTATTTACTCAGCATCATCTGCAAAAAGTCTTGGTGTGGAGTTCGATTCGGCACTGAAAATGGATAACTATGTGTCAACACTGTCGTTGACTCCACTGTCATCTATCAAACATTACCCGTATCCGACCATACATCAATGAAAAAGCATGTGAGCATGCCACCCAAGCTATTGTGTCATCTAGACTCGACTACGCAAACTCAATGCTGTACGGAGTAAACTCATCACATATTCAGTGTCTCCAGCGGGTTCAAAATCGTGCTGCAAAACTTATCTTCAGGTCAAGGAAATACGATCATGTCACCCCTTTTGCTGAAGCAATTACATTGGCTCCCAATCAAGCAAAGGATAGTATTCAAAATTCTGACTATTGTGTATAAGTGCCTTCATAACAAAGCCCCAAATTATCTCGGCTCATTCATCATTCCACATCACTCTGGTAGACCTTGACTCCGCTCAAGTTTGGACACTACGTTACTCCATGTGCCCAGAACATGCAGCACAGCTGGTGACCATGCATTCCAGGCACACGCTCCTAAACTCTGGAATGGGCAGCCACAGTTCATCCGCTGCTCCCCTTCCTTGGATACTTTCAAGACAGCTCTAAAAACTCATCTTTTCGAACAATGACCAACATTTAACTGTATTATTATTATTATTATTTTATTTTATTATTTTTTCTGGACTCTGTTCAGTGCTGTGAAATCATCTAGTTGATGAGTAAGATCGCTCTATAAATATATTTATTGTATTGAAGCTGCATTCTCTGTTTCTCTTGAATTTGCCATATTGCTTGATTTTGACGGCGATAGTGCCACGACTCAATAACTTTTTGAGATTATACTACGACATAAATATTCAAATGATACTATGAACAATTTCTTGATTTTTAATGACGATTAAGGTAAGTGAATTTTATTGTTTTTGTTTTGAGTTCGTATACGAAACGCCCGTGGCTAAGCCCACAGCCACGTGTTTACAATATACAAACACTTACTTCATCGTTCATTGTGATTACTGACAGTACTCAAAACTAATATTTCAGATTCGGATAAGAGGATATATTCAAAAAATTTCGTTTACTGGGCATTCAAAGTATAAAATTAAAAACATCAAAAAAACGTAATTAAAAAAAAAAAAAAAAAAAACGTGACCGAGGATTTCTGATTTTTGGGGTCGGTCCGAAAAGGGCAATTCATTTTTTTTTTTTTTTATGCCTAATTGACGGTTCATCACAGTGTCCACAAAAAGCTTCTTCAGAAGTTGTTCCCACAAAATTGGGGAAACTGTAACAGAATTGAGTCGGAGGCTCTCAGTCCTGGAATTTCCCAATTCGTCAGAGAACTTGACATAGAAATTCAGTGTACCCCTCCATAAACAAGGAAACTGAAAAAAACGAACCAGTCATTACAGAAAACGATAGAAGATTTACGGAGGAAACAGGGATTGGCCCAGAAAACTATTGAAAGACTGAGAACAACGGCCAACATACCCAGCAACACATACATGTATATTGCCCCATGCATGCATATTCCCAGAGATCACCTCCAGTTTGTTAACACATTGTCAAGTGGGCGATCCGGTGCATGCATGGTAGCAAAATACAAGGGTACTGAAGTGGGGGTGAAGGAAATATGAACTAAAAAAGGAAGTTGTTAAAGAGGCAACGGCTATATTGATGTTACAGTCATCGCCACATCTGCCCCATTTGATCGGCATATCAGTAAACAGAGAGCCGTTGTTGATTGTAACTTGGTGTTCTTTAAAATAACAACTTATATTCATAATCACCGTAGGTACATAGAGAGGTCAGTGCAACAACATGCAGCCACTTCGTCTCCTCTTTGAATGTTGTCTTTTTATTCATTCTGACTGTTTTTTTAGCCCAAATTTTGTTGTGTATGCTGAGTATCAACACTCTGGATTGGATCCGTATTTCTATGTCAACTGCTGAAAATGGTAATACTGTGTTTGATCAATTTTTAACTTTTTTGTCCACACCCTGCCATCATGTATCCGCATGAACTGTACGCCATGTACAATTTAGTGCTGGCTTTCAGCATAATGAACAGTTCGGCTGGTACCCACCACTCAGCGCCTATGAAGACACAGTCACGTATACCAACTCAATATGGCGTCTGAAACGTAACTGAACCACCTTTCAAACAGAATCTTAAACAACAACTTAACTCAAAACTGGAACTTCTGGAGCTTAAACCAGTCACAGGTAACCAAGACTTTAAACAACCAAACGATGTGTGGCAAACCTTTAAATCTCTTGACATTTGCAAAACCAGGAAAGTAAGGATGAAACGAGGCAAAGGAGCTCGCCGCTTCCGAAACATAAATGTCATCACATCCCAAAGCCGGATGCCTTATGCTCAACACGATGAGCAACCCCGTCATGTTTACTTAACGAAAGTTTGTGTTCAACAGGATTTTAACTTTCAAACTAAGCCCATTTACACGCCATCTTTTATACTAATCAATGCTAGATCTCTTGTTCAACGTGTGGATGAAATGCAAATGATATTAACCTCCAATCACATAGACATTGCTGCAGTCTCTGAAACCTGGTTCCCACCAACTGTGATCTCAAACTATTTCAGTATTACTGAATATAATTTAGTCAGTAAACCCCGCAGCCATAAAAGGGGTGGAGGTGTGGCTTTTTACATCCGAGATAATATCCAGATAAGAAACATTACTGAGTTGGAAGTTCACGAAGATCTAGAAGTGTTATGGATTTGGGCTCATCCTTCTCGTTTACCCCGAATGATTTCCAGTTTGTTGTTGTGTACCAGCCACTTTCATCACCACATGATAGTCTACTCATCAAACATTTATCCACGTCTCTTGATCTTCTCCAACCCAAATATCCATCAGATAGTGTTGCCATCCTTGGGGATTTCAATAAGTTAAACACCAATCTTGTATGTCGTCAGACAGGATTTGTCCAGATTGTCAATACACCAACTAGAGGCAATACAAATCTCGACAAAATCTTTTGGAATCCACTACACTAATCAAAGAAGCAGAGTATTGTTCATCCTAGAATTGTTCGACCATTCAGAGATTCGAACAAAAGAAACTTTGGTCAATGGATAACACAATACGATTGGAATGATGTTAAATCAGCGCCATCAGCAAGTGCTAAAACTGATGTATTTTATCAGACCTTTATGGGTGCCGTTGATGAATTATTTTCAACCAAGACAGTCTCGACCCAATCCACAGACAAACCTTGGATAACCGCAAAACTCAAATCACTTATTGTCAAGCGTCAGAAAGCTTTAAACAGTGGTAAGCTTTCTCCATAAACAAGGTAATCAGACTTATAAAACGAGCAAAACTTACATTCTATAACTGCAAAGTGGCCAGACTGAGATTATCTAATCCAAGGCAGTGGTACCATCAAATTTAAAAAAATGACTGGCCTGAGTCATAAAAAGAAAGTTCTCATACCCGGTGCGTCCTTACCTGACATAGCAAATGAAATCAACAACTTTATCTCTGTAGCGAAGGACATCCCTAAATTAGATCCTGCTAGGCTACCTGCATATCTACCTGCAATATCTGCAGTTCCTGTTATCACCCCCATGGACGTGTTCAATAAATTAAGAACAATGAATTCAAACAAGAGTGGAGGACCAGACTGCATTCCACCGCGCCTAGTGAAGGAATTCGCATATGAACTTTGTTTTTCTCTGCTTGACATTTTTAATTGTTCTCTCCAAGAGGGAAATATACCTGTTATCCGGAAAAAGGCTTTTAGTTGTTACTTCTTCAGCAAAGCGTCTGATAGAGTAGATCATCAGATGGTAATTCAACAGTTCATCCAACTTGGTGTCAGATCCTCTATTGTGCCATGAATTGCAAACTTGTTGTCATCTCGTTTACAATCAGTTCGTTATAATGGTGTCTTATCATCCTGGGAAACTGTTGATGCAGGTGTTGCACAGGGCACCAAAATTGGACCAATCGCTTTCTTAGTTACGAATAACGATTTTGCCACCAACTTGCCTGAAGTTTCACATTTTAAATATGTTGATGATATGACACTTACTCAACCTTTTAAGAACTCTGATCAAACTAAGTAGCCTGCAAAACGAACTAGATCATCTCCAAAATAACTGTTTAATTTATTTAGTCTTGTAAGATGTTTAAAAAATGTTTAAAAAACATTTGATGTTTCAAATACGTTTTAAAAAGTTTTTAAACATGTTTAAAAGGTGTTTTTTACAAGTTCTAGTAACACAAGGTAGCAAGCCCATATGGGCCAGAATATGGCCCCTTTGTGGGGTTAATCCATATGGGCCCTGTGGATCCTGCACCCGGGATTCATATGGGTCCCATATGGGATGGCCCATAACCCATATGGGTCCCCAATGGGGCCCATGTGGGGCCCATATGGGTCTCATGGGTCTCATATGGGTATCCCATATGGGCCCCATATGAATCCCGGGTGCAGGATCCACACATAGGAATTGAATGCCCATGTTTTCCCATATGATAACCACACGGGACAACGCATATTTACATAAATAATTGAAATGAAATAACATGTAATTGAAGTTTAATTTTGATTCTACCGAGTCGTCACTAGCACTGAAGTACTTACCTCAGATTGCACTTACCACTGGTGTTTGTCGTCACGCTTTAGAGAGCTCATTGCTAAAAAGAGACCTCTTCCCTATTATAACCAAGCCCCGCACGAGCACACCTCAAGAGCATTTTGGGGAAAATATACTCTTTTTGCAGTCACTTTGGTAGAATCAAAATTAAACTTCAATTACATGTTATTTCATTTCGTTTAATTATGTAATTCTACCTCGTCATCACTAGCACTTCGGCCTTACTTGAGATGTTTAGAGCCAATAAAACTGCAAAATGAGGCAACATGTCAGGGTATGTGTACAACATGCATCATGTCAAAGGACTTTATTTTGTCATTGACTACAAAGTTATCAATATTACACACCATGATCGGTCGTAGATATCAGTATGACCATCAAATTAATAGTAAGGAAAGTTATCCTTGTGATAATGAATACACAAGTATAAAACATATCAGATGCCAGGTTTGTTTGGAACATTGTCAAGAATAGCCTCAGCAAAGTCATTTCTATCATCGATAGGTCTATTGTAGAAATTTGCGAAAGTGGAACACTTGGTCGACCCAGCAGTCTTCATGATTAAATATAATGAAACACCATGCCTGTACGCGGCACTACAAGCTGCTGATCGGGTACTATGGGCAAAAAACTTATCTCTATTGATGCCCGCTACTTTAAGTGTACTCTTAATCCACCTAGCAATTGTTTGTGAACAAACAGATTTATGTAGTGGGGCGTAACTTATAAATAACTGTCTCTTATTGCCCCTTAGAGATTTTGTTCTCTGTAGATACGCTTTGAATAAACTGACCACACAAATTGAAACATCATGGGGAAAAGCTGTTAATTTAACATTAAAGTGAGGTTTTCCGACTTCACTGGTTTTAGTAAGTCTATCAACTGTAAAGTTAATACCGTTCGGTATGATTTGTGCACAGTCTAAACTGAGCAAAGACAAAGTGTGGCATCGTTGCCCGGATATGAGGGCAACGAGTACCACCAGTTTCATGGTCAAGTTTTTCAAAGTGAGGTCTTTATACGACCCAAGATTTTTCAAGTAATTCAAGACAATGGTAACATCCCATGTATGGGAATATCGTGGCTTAGGTGGCCTCAGGTTAAAGGCACCTTTCAAAAGTCTTGACGAGAGGGTGTGAGCCAATGGTCACCCCGTCGATTGGTTGTGTTACTGCCGATAAAGCACTGCGCAAAGTGTTAAGGCTGCTGTATTCACAGCCATTTTGAAATTCGGCTGCAAGAAAGTCAACCACTGACGTCACAGCTGGTTGAACAGGATTAACTTTTGTTTTAGAGCAGAACAAAAGCAACTTCCGCAACGCCGACTTGTAGCATTTCCTGGTACTCGTTAGCCAGGATGCTAGGATGATTTGGGAAGCCTGTCTTGAAATGCCTTGGTTTCTGAAGACTTCCCGGATAAGAGGCAAACCATAAGCTTAAGGCGATCTCCCAAGGGATGGAGCCTAACTGAGGAAGGGAGAGAAAGTAAATCTGACTGAAAAGGCAAAATGCAAGGGTTTCTCACAAGCAATTTTAGCATCCTCGCAAACCATGGTTGTGTGTGCCATACAGGCGCAACTAGCATTCCAACTGCCTTGTCGTGTTCGACTTTTGATAAGACTCTGCCTATTAGGCAAAATGGCGGAAGTGCATAGAAACATGCATATTCAGACCAATTTAGTGTAAACGCATCTACATTAATGGAGCCTGGGTCAGCTCGCCATGTGGCATATGGGACCACTTGATAATTAAGCCGAGATGCAAACAAATCAATGTCAGGTTTGCCAAAAACACTAGTTATCTTCTGAAAGACAATAGTATTATTTTCCACTCTAGGTCATCTTGAAAATTTCGAGATGGAAATTAAGCCACAATGTTTTGTGTGCCAGGAAGGTGTGAGGATTTTAACCATATGTTATGGTCCACACACCATGACCAAATTTCCCTGGCTAGGGAGTTCAGTAGCTTTGATTTTGAGCCACCAAAGTGTTGCAAGTAAGCTACAGTTGTGACGTTATCAGACTTCAAATGAATCATGATTTAAGTTTTATCTGAGAAGAATGACTTTAAAGCAAGAAAAGCCGCCTTGAGTTCTAAAAAATTGATGTGATACACTGCCTCGATTCGGACCATTGTCCCATTTGTCCCCCGGTAGTGCTGCCATTAAAGTTCGCACCCCAGCCCAGGTTCGATGCATCTGTCTCGACAATATAGGCGTTGGCGTGTCTATGCAAAGGGGCAGAGCCCAGAGGCAAATTTTTGATCCACCATTGTAAATCTGATGCAGCTTGTTTAGAAATCGACATCATGGCATCAAAATTTCCAACATTCTCTGAAAGTGATTTTTTAGGTGTTCGGCTAACAGCCGAACAACTATTGTTTTTGTTATGTTTTTTTTTTCCTCGTCTTCTTCTTTCTCTCTGAACCTTCTCCACCAATTTTGAACAAAAGTAAAGCTTGTACAAACTTAAAACTTGCTATGTACATAGGCAATAGTGATTGGATGAAACCGCCACTTTTTGGAATGATGACGTCATTGATGACGTCATTACAAGGTTTTTAAAGTTGAAAATGACCATTTGCTTCTT
>JAUELU010000030.1:5843527-5854071 GCA_032357145.1 Evasterias troschelii | reverse complement strand
TGACGTCATTGTTCACACACATTTTGCTTGTTATGTTCTAACGTCACATTAAGTTTCAAGTTGATCAAAGGTTTGCAAGTATGCTTTTTTTTTGCGGACAAACGACTATCAGAAGTAAAATAAATAAAAAAAAAAAAAAAAAAAAAGAGTTCGGGCCGAGTACCCGAACACCTCAATAAACGAAACAAACAGAGTACAGGATGACAGCAGAAACTAGATTATTTAAATGAAGGTTGATATGATAAATTCATTACAAATAAAAATCAGACATATTGTGTTTTAGTTTTCTTTTAACTGTATACAAGTGGAATTATACAGTGATGATGTCATCATGATGTCATTGTTGAGGTGTCGTCTTGATGTTGAGATTCAATTGTCTGATGTTTCATGGTTCAAGTCAGTTTCATTTTTAAGTGAAATACTTTAGAGAAGAAGGAATACTTCAGTGGCAGTGTAAAATGAAGGTCGCTTTCGGACTCTGTAAGTGTAACATACATTACTTTACGGGTCTTGCTCAAAATGGCACAAGTTTTAGAATTAGGCTTTTATTTGTACAACATTCCTATAGGGAAATTTTAAAGGAAATTAGGTTGACGAAATCTTTAGTAAACACATTTATACAATTTTAAACTTGTCGTTGCTGGGCATTGCATACTTAAAATAAAAAATAAAACATCACCACTGTTGCTTTTGAAAAAGTTCATGAACAAAGTGTCATTCCATGTACTGAAAATTTCCAAATTCCATTTTCTGACTGTAGAGCTGAAACTATGTTTTGTTATACACATGTAGTTGATTGCTTCCACTTAATACAGAGTTTACTTGTTGTGTTGTAACATAGTTTCATCGATGTGTTGCTGACCAGATAACCAGCTTTTGTCATGTTTGTTGTCTTAGCATTGTTTATTCAGGATTTCATTGTGACAATGTTATCCCGCCCCCCCCCCCAAAAAAAAGAACTAACTAATGAACATAACATGAAGGTGGACTAAAAGCATCAATACTTGTAGTAATTGTAGGACTGCCTGCTGAGCTTCTGCGATGGTATCACTATAAGTTTATTTGCGCTATAGTCCAACTTATATTACCTGTACTATTAGTAATAGGGTAGAGAAGTTACTCCAAAAATGTGCATCCAAGCAAGGACATCAAAAAAGTGTAGGGGATGGGGGAGGGGTCGAGTAGGTTCTCATCTTGTAGATTACAGGAAAAGAAATGATTCACTTCACTCTTCATGAAACTCTGCAGTAAATTGATGATGCTATTTGTAATAATGATAATTTTTTTTAAAATGAAAACACTTCAAAATTGGAAGATCAAAGTTTTATTAAATGCACCTTTAATTGAAGACCATACCACAGTGGATTAAGAAAAAGTTGCACATTCAAGGAGTCATGACAAGTGACGCTAAAACAACAAATTTATCCCAGTTGTTATTGCTGCCAAGGAAAGGTCAAAACCCATCGGTTAGCAGTTCATTATAATGAAAGCCCAATTGGTAATATTTGTTTACCAACCAGAAAATGTAAAAGCTCTGCCCTGATTGGAAAACCACATTTCCCTTTAAACTTGAACCAGGTAAATAGCAATACAAGTTCTTAAGGAACAAAATTTACCCTATATTGTAGCAAGTAGACACATGGTGTTACCACAAACCAATTATTTATCGAACTACGTAACTTTTTTGTTACCATAGTAATATACCATTGTCTCCATACACTAGCATCACTACAAAGGTACATTGTACCTGAACATGAATAACATGCGATGTAAAGAATAGGTATATGGAAATGCTGGCTACTGCCACTGAACATAATACATGTTGGCTGTATGCTGAATATAAAGCACTTAATTAAATTGATAACATTTTGGAATGAAACATTCTACACTGAATGACTTGAACATCATGAGGTAGTCTGTTCAAGAGTGCTGGTTTGGCTTGTATGAATGCCCTGTCCCAAATACAATGTAGGCCTTACTTTTGGATGATTTAAAAGTAACCTGTTTTAGATAATGAAGAGTTTTGGGCATGAACCTCAATTTGCCTCATGTCCAACACAATCAACAGCGGGATACTTAGTGTCTGAATGTGAGTATAGTATTAAATATGAGCACTGTTTCCAGTGACTGCAGTCTTGAGAAGATGCTGTCCATGCGAATCCGCTCAGCCTGTGCTGCTTTTGGCCCCCTGAGTGACTGGCCATGGAGTAGGCACAGCTTTACCTCAACAACGAAGTTCAAGGTTTACAGAGCTAATGTACTATTCTGCCTCCTGTACAGCTCAGAGTTCTACAAGCTCTATCGTAGACACATTCACCATCTGCCCAGGGTATTCCTACGGCACCTGCAAACCATCCTTGGTGTCAAGTGGTCTGACCATGTGACAAACAACAAGGTCTTTTTTTCTCACAAACAAACTTGTGGCCAGAACGTACTGCGGTCACCTGTATCATTTAACTTGACTATGATTTCGTCATTAGCGAGCTGACTGCCTACAACAAAAATTAAGTTAAAAGAACCAAAAGTTAAACACAATCTGTGAATACATACAGTTAAAAAAACCAAAAAACAACATATTTTATTTTTTATTAATTTCTATACATCTTTTTCTTTCATTTTTAAGAACAACATGCAGAGTCAAATGTAAAAATTGACTGTAGTTTTAGTCCCTCAGTTGTTTGAATTGAAAAACCGCCCAGGTCATATTTAAAAATCGAAAGTCGTGTAGTTCTGAAAATAAAAATACATTGTGTAAGTTGGTGTAAGTCAAAACTAAAAATGTGAATCTGATTTTCAAAATTTGAGGTTGTATCTATTGTAACAGTATCAGAAATTTTCTTTCCCTGCATTTACGTTTGTTTTTCTTTGGTGTTTTTTTTACAGATTTGTTGAGCCCATCAACACTAAAAATGCCCATTCAAGCTCCACAGTGGACAGAATTTCTCTCTTGCCCAGTTTGCTTCAATGAGTTTGATGAAAATGTTCGGCGACCTATTAGCCTTGGTTGTGGTCATACAGTGTGTAAGATGTGCCTTAGGCAGCTACATCAGAAACAGTGTCCATTTGACCAAACAGAAATTGTACGTGATATTGATGAACTGCCTGCAAACTATGCACTGTTACAGCTGGTTGGTGCAGAGATTGGTGGACATCAACAAGAACAATTACCCAATTCTATAATCAGTAGGTATTTAAGGAACTATGCTGCTGCGAAAAGCTGTGTTGAGGAACTTGCATGGTACCTGCAACCCTTAGGAAAAGGTAAATTTATAATCTTTATTTTTATGCCCTGCCGGCAAAGCAAGCCGAAGGGGCAATATACTGTACATGTAGTGTTTGCCTTGTCCTCCCGTGTGTGTGTAAGGGTGTGTGCAAGCAACGTTGTCCGAGCGATTACTCAAGAAGTACTTGGCACATCAACTCCAAACTTGATGTGTGGATTGGTCCTGGGGTCTCCCAGAAGCCTATAGTTTTTAGACCCCATTATGTTAAAGATTTAGGTCATTGTGGCTAAAACAGAAGAAATGTTGTCCGAGCAATAACTCAAGAAGGACACGGAATATTAACTCCAAACTTGACGTGTGGATTGGTCTGGGATCCCAAGCAGCCTTTTGTTTTTAGAATAGACCTACGACAAATATCAAGGTCATTATGGCTAAATCAAAAGAAATGTTGTCCAAGCAAAGAATTAGATTAATCTCAGCGGAGAATTTGTGTTTGTTAACACACCATTCTTGTTTTGTTTATTTTTGTTGGTTTTTAAACAGTAATCTGATATTAAAGATTGTTTTGTGACACCACTTTCACAAAACAAAGGATCTGATCTTGGTAATAAGCCGCCCACTCGATTCATGGAATTTGCCGCCCAGTGATGGAAAGTAGGTAGCACCACTCTGGAATGTTCTTTTCAACAGCATCAGTGGTATTATTATTTAAAACAAAAACTCTTGCTGACAAAAAAGTTCATTGTTCAAACGAGTAGCTAAATTCACTGCTATCTTTGTTGCTAATTATTCTCAGCAGGGACTCTCATGAAAAAATGACTTGGCAAAAATGTACCTTGCATTCACACGAGACATGGTTGTAGTTAGCCAGAAAAGAGTGTTTCGGCTTCCGCTACTGTTTTCTTTGCCACTTTTGATGAAGAAATTGACACGTTGGCTTGAATAATAGCTAACATGATACGGTATGTTAAGTTTTATAAGTACATGTTTCCAGCCATTCTATTATTTAAATTTGCAGGGATTCGGAATGAGAAATGTATTTTGTCTGTTTTTGTCACAAAACACACCGAGTCACCAGCTCAAGTTGAATGCTTCAATTTTGTCCCCATTGTGTGCGATGTCACTGTACCACAGCAAGTGCGTTAATTGTCTATTATGGGAAGGAGGTTGATCACTTAACGTGGTCGGCCGTGGAAAAGTTTTTTTGAAGTGGGAAGAAAAATGTATAGACCTAGGCCTACATGTATGTGCAACTCCACCGGGAGAACAACATAAACGGCGTTAGAACATCGAGCTGAAATCACTTACAGCTAGGTCAGTAACAATTACACAAGAAAAACAAACCCCAATTTCTTTTCTCTGTGGCTAAAATATCAAATTTCGCTGCTAAGTTGAGTTAGCAGCAGAAATTTTCACTGCTAACATGGCTAACTTTTGGACTGAGCAGCGGAAATAGCCAACTTTTGCATTCACATGGTAAAAAATGTTTGCTGTTAGCTAATACTCTTTTTTATAGAGAAGTTAGGTACTCGTGTAAACAGACCCATTTCCTTGAGCCTGTTGATGTAACAGAAATGTGCTGACCCGAAGACCAACCCGTGTTCCCAAGACCAATCCATTTTTCAAGTTTGGAGTTGATATGCCAAGTCCTTCTTGAGTCAAATTTTCTGTATAATTAGGCACACGAAGACTTGACTTTTCACCCCCAAAACGCACAAAGCTCTGAGCTTCCAGGGGCTTTGCCCCCTGGACCCCACCAGGGGCCGTAGGGTACGACACCTGGACTCCACCAACAACTTTCTTTGAGACCCCTTGTAGGTAATCCTGGATGTGCCGTTGTGCCCCCTGGTTTAAAAAATCCAGGACCTGCGCCTGAGTAGAAAGCTTTAGGGCTAGCTAAAAGTAGGATTATGTATGTAAGATTCTTAGCCAAAGTTTGCCAACAACTATTGTGCTAGAATGCCCTCTTTTTTTTTTCAGCACTCTGATCCAGCCAAGAGGACAGAGAGCACGAAAGCTGAGATCATGCATTTAGTATGCCTACCACATGATTTAGCTCAATAAATCACTCAACTGTCTCAGTTGCCATTTCATATTCTTCTCCCTCAACTACATTTTTGCCCGTTCAACTATTTCTCAGTTTGGAAAGGCAGACTGTGATGGTTTATTTACATCCCCTCATGACCTACATGTACCAGATCAAAACCCATTCTCAACCTTGGTACACTCCAGCCTCTGCTGCAGCAATTACCCGTAATGATATTTGTTTTTAAAGAAGTAACATCTTTCATTAGGCTTGACTAAAGAGAGTTTTAGAGTATATGCAAACTCTGTTGCTGGTTCTATTTCACAGGCCTGGAATAACAAAATCTTTAAGGCAAGGCCTAATGGCAAAATTTGGAAGTGCACCAGGGCCAGTAGATAGGGCACCTAGGCCAAAAATGTAAAGCAAAGAAAAGGCACAAAGGCCATTAATTAATGAGTTGCTAATTCTCTTATCACCCCAAAGAAGTTTGTCAGCCCTGATGGAATCCTTGCTCTACTGTACATGTATTTTGGAAATGTGTTCTTAGAACTTTCACTCATTCTAGTCAAGCTACATGTATGTAAGTGAGTGCTTTGAATGCTATGTTTTTAAAACCAATGTTCTTCTTTGATACCTGGAGGACAATGATTTTCTAACTTGCACTAACAAGTGTCTCCATTCCCACTTCCCTATCATTTTAATAAGGCCTTAGATCACAGGGGTGACAAAGTACATGTATGGCATACTGGCCTATATAAGTACAAAGTTCTTGTGAAAGACCCTAACAATGAGCACATTCCCATTATCCTATTTGTCTGAAATTTTCACAAATTGTTAAATGTGACTTATTAAGTTCAAAATATTGTTCCTTTTATTAAATTATGGTTTATAGGGCCTACCGCACTTTTTTTGAACTAATTTGCGTATTGTGCTTTTTTGCAATCTTTTTCTTATCTTTAAAATTGCAAACACACACTTAGTCATTACTACGACGTTTTTATACCAGTTTGGTCAATTTTACTACTTTTGGAAGTAATCCTAATGCCAACTGGACTTTTTAGAAAGCCATATGATTTTAAATAGAATATTTTTGGGTGAAAATTAGAGCTTTTTGGCAAAAAAAAAAAAAAAATCCCACTTTGTTTGTATTTTTAAAGCAACAGCTTGGGCTGGATCGTTAAACCCTTCAGCCAGCTTGTATTTTCACGATTAAAACTATTTTTGGGGTAAAAATGTAACATTTTGGGGAAGAAAAATACTTTAGTTGAAAACCGGAATATTTCTAACACCGTCAAGGTAGTTTGCCTTCTTATTGAAATCTACTTTGAAATAATCTTTGGGCTGAAAACTTGCTTTTTAGTTTTAAAAAACACACACAAATAAATAGAACAAACGATGTCATCTCCTGCTGGAATACCTACAACAACCAAGGGGCCGTCCTCTTCATCATTGTTGTCAGGGTTAATCTCTTTTTTATCTTCGCTAAAAATGGTGGTATGGAATCAGATTCCGAATCGGTTTCTGATTCCACATCGTCATCTTTACATCGGAAGTTAACGAAGTAATATTCCACTAAGCCAACCATATCTCTCTCCCCCCCCCCACCCCTGATTGGCATCACGGAGATCATTCAAAGCCTCAGCCAGACACTGAGCCTTTGAACCCATATTAAGCACAAATTAAACGAAAAATATATAATAGCAGTTGGCCAAGATTGAGTAAAATTATTTGGCTAAAATGGTAAATAACTCTCAAAATCTTTTCGCTCAGGGCAGTACAAATCAGTTGAGTTGAACTCACAATGTATTTTTGTGTGGCACGCACATAATAAACAGTCACATGACAGTCACCTGACAGAGAATAAACAGCCGATATCATTCACAGCGCATGCGCCCACTCGACCTTGCGCACATTGACCAATCGATGCACTACACTGTGTACACGTGATAGAAAAGATCCACGCCCTAGTAACAAGCGCTCTTTGTCTAAGTGTCATAAAATAACCGACCTTGCTTTTAATTTTGACCTCTACCTTTTCTATGTCTAAATTTAGAAAGACCACGTCCTCCGCTTTCAGATGATACCAAATTTATAAGGGGGGGGGTTCCAAATGATGTCGTGACAGATGTGTAAAAGACGCAACTTTCCACTGACTCCACAGACACCGATCGTACAAACCACGGACAAATTGTACACAAAACACAAGTTTTTTCAACTTTATTGATCAAAATGAACATTCAAGCTTACAAATGGGATAAACAAAAAATCACTCGAGTAAGAAATTTTCACCTTTTTGACATTGACGAGTCCTTTTGCGTGCTAAGAGATAGCGCGACTTAGGGGCTTTTTTCGCAGAGCGGGTCATACATGTATGTGATGTGATGTAGGTAGAATTTTATCCATAATCTCTACTTTTCTTTACAACCACAAGTTTAAGGTTGGCCTTGAGCTGAAGCTTGGTACTTGGTCTTACCCTGTTTCTTGTTTACGTGAACAATTTGCCTGATGAAGTTTTTCAAACCTCTTCCAACTTGTCGCTGTGAAGAGGATGTCTCACGGAGCAATTCAACACCTGATGATGTCGGCATCAAATTTGTAGTGTCTTCCTAATGAAGTTCAGTAATAGTTTAGTTCAGTTTCTTCTTGAGTTTGAAAACCCATAAAACCAATAGTTTTAAGACTTTGTCACCAAATGGCGCTGTTGAAAATTATTATGTCATCATTGTTAAATTAAATGTACACAATAGGCCTAAGTAAGACAAAAGTAAGAGTCAGTTGTCACTTCATGTACTAAAACTATGTGCAAGGTCTATTTCATATCAACCATAGAAGTGAACTTACATGTATAGGTTTTTAAATATTTGAAGAGTTGAGAGGAAATAGAAGGCAACAACAAAACAAATAAAAACCAGAATAATAACAAGAAGTGTTCGCATATAATTGCGTGAAAAAAAAACAACCCCAAAACAAACAAACAAGAGATGATCAATGCAGTTGCATAAAACTAAAATTTTGTTTGTTGCATTACAACAAGGGGATTTTGGGGTGCAACAAAATAAACGATTGAGAAATGTATGTCATGGTGACATAATGTAGGTTGGGGACAAATTAATTAAGTTGTCACAGTCACAATTTGTGTGTCAATTGTCCGAAGTGAAAATGTCAATTTAAGTATGGAAATAGAACCCTTGCTTGAGGTCGCTATAACATGGTTACATAATTAAGTTTTTTTCCCAAAAAACTTAGACTTCACTGACAATTTCGTGCTGACAAAACAAAATAACATTCTTTATAACATTTGTTGTAGACGCAATTAATTTAAACAGTCTGATTTGTTATTTGAGTTTTTCCAATTTTGGACCGCATGGAAGGGTCATATTAGCTGGTCATGTGTTAGTGTGAAATGTGGCATGTATTTTACATGAATGTCAGTAATGGCGACCATGCTCATTTTACAAAAAATTGCATGTTTATTTACATTTGTTATATCGTCAATAAAAAGTACAAAACATTTGATCAAACTGCTGTTTGTGTTTAGTAAGACTGACTGTAGTTCCTGAGATTGAATGCTCACAAGTTTCATTTGTGTTTGTAGTTTACCTAACTAATTTGGTTCTTTCTGGGTAGGACTCTGAAAGCACTGTTCTTAATTATAACTAAAGCCTGATTCCGAACCTGTCCTAAAAAAAATACTAAAACGGGTTGGAGTCTGGCTAGAACGTATAGATTTGGCCGGACAATTAATGGATAAATTAAGAACACGGCCGCCCGTGTGATGATGCCTGACAGAACGCGGTCATTCCAAAATTCTCATGGCTGCATGACACTATGGGATTTGCGCTCCATTGATTGTTAGGTTCCCTCATTATCGAACTCTATTGTTGGTGCCACAAAGGAGTGAAGGATTAGTGTTTGTGGTCTACATGTAGATCAGGGATACCGGACAATGGGTTGGAGAGATGTACTGTTAATCCTTGAGTTTGGGAAACTAAAAAGTCAATCAGCTATAATTGATGCTACAATACCTTTAAGTACATGTATCTCTATCTAAAGTCAGTCGGGACCCTTTTCCTCTGTATGTCGTCCAAAAATTATCCCTGAATTTACCGACGACAATGACCTATATGCAATTGCAACGATGTTCTCCAAATCACAGACAATTCACAACAATGCCGTCAGTGCCTTTATTAAAATTCTAAGATGCATACCAAATATCCGGTTTTATGTTAACATATTTAGGGGTCCGATAAGCATAAAAAAATTCACTCAGAAGTTCTTCAAAACACGGACCACATTGCGATCACATTTTACACAACGCATGCAGTCAAGTCGTTTCCAATTTTCAGGTTCGTAGTCTCGTTCCTTTAAGTGCAACAATAAAGGCAGGAAACATTTAGCGCTGGAGGGCGTTTCAAACCAATGCGACACCATGGGAGTGAAATCCCCCTATTGGTTAAATATCCTAATGCATTGCCCGATAGATCACAACACCCTTTAAAGCGCCTTGATCAAAGACATTACGTGTCTTGTGCATGCTCGGAGAAAAGCTGGTTTTCCCCCGAATTGCAAAAAACACCATCGCTGGTGCGTGATCTAAAACCGTGTACGGAACAATGAGCCACAGGCATGAGCGCAACGACCGTCAAAGGACAGCTCCCCTTTACAAAATGATCTATTAATATTTTACTGTAAAATGTAAGAATTTGGGGGAATTTTTGAGCGGGGTGTTTGTGCAAGGTCAAAATGCACTGTTGAAGACACATTGTTTTGAATAACATCTGTGGTTGTGCAAACGTTTTTTATACCTTACATTTTTCACCTGTCTTGTTAAAATCATTTTTACCATGAAGACTTATTGCGGGGAAAAAGGCTAGGGTTTATCTAGTAAGCCAACTATAACTATGCTGTGGCATTTGGCCAACATCATTGTTCCGTTGTTATACAGTGTTTCTCCCTCAAGACCAGGCGATTGCAGAAGAACGCGTGACAGTACTTGACACTGGGTGGGTTTTCTTTTGTTTGAGTTGTCACGTGAAGGAGCACGTCGGATTGTGGTCGTGCCCATGACATAATTTATCCATGCTCCCTTAGACGTAATTCATTATTTACATCATACAATAATCTATTTCGAATACAGTGAATTCAGGAGGATCACCTTAAAGGGACACACCGGCTTAGTTGGGCTATTTTGGCTACAAAATGGACTAAAACATGACTCCAAAGGTCTTCCAGGAATGGAGAAGAACGGTTCCTAAAAGAAACCATCAATTTTGGTAGTTTTTGAGCATTTTTCA